>BPLR01006223.1:0-137210 GCA_021605095.1 Caerostris extrusa
ATTGCATATTTTTAGTATAGAATTGCTTTCATTCATTTCTCACAAAAACTATAGATTTTAAAGCAAATTTACAGTGCATAAAAATAATCAAATATTTTAACTATAGCATCATAACCAATACAAACTACAAGCGGACAACGAATAAAAAGCGTGTTCCAGTTGCAAAAATTGGTGTTTGCTTTTATATAAGTATTTTAACTAACATTTCATTATGCTTATAACAATGAAAATTAAATGTATTTTTTGTTTGTTTTTAACAACACATTCTTGTTTGTCCTTGTAGAGCTTGTCTTTGCTGGTGTTGCCCTTTCTACCTGCGAGCAACCTGTTCTTCCCCCGTGGGTTTTCGTGGTGGCCGAGAGAGTGCTCTACATTCCGAGCATGGGATTCTGCATGATCCTTGCGCAAGGTTGGAATATTCTCTGGGAGAAACGGTATGCAAATATTTGGTATCTCTCATTTTACTATCATCCATAGCACAGTTACCTCTAAATTCTTCCTACCTAAGAAATTTAAAATCAAAGATATAATTTTGTTTGTTCCTCCGTAGAGATAAAGTATAACTATTACTCATATATTATAACTTAGAAATATGTACTATTCAACTAAGTAATACAGCACAATTTTCTGTTACGAACATTTCGTAAGGAATAATACTCATCGAGTACAAGCAATATTGAGCCATTTTAACATAATGTTTTTTAAATGTTGGACATTTTCTTAAGTTAATCGATTCATTATACGTAACTTTTTATACGTCATTAACTCACTTATACGTCTCTGAAATATATATCAGATTCAATATTATCCACAATTAAACCTCGAAGGGCCTACTAAACTGCACTCTATTTTTGCCACTACAACTTTCAAAGGACAATCATATAGATGTCATATGGTGGATTCCGCCCACTACCCTCTCCCTCAAACCCAATGGAAGGACTTTCCATTCTATTAACTCCAGAATAATCCCGGAATTTTGGATTTCACTATTCTCTTGTCGGGTATCAATCCGGACTTTCTAGCTCAGTAACGTGCAATCCATCCAGTCGTCCATTCCCCATTCATTTAATCCAAGTCATATAGTAACAAATCACGATAATTTCGTTATCTATCATCAACAACACATGATTACGAATAACTTAATAAATGAGTTCATTACTTTTCATCCATTCATTAACATTAAAATCTATCGCAAATGAAATCAAACAGAAAAGGCTGCAACCTCTTTTGTCAATTTCTTTTTAAAGTAAAAAAAATTCAGATTCCATCCACCAAATTATTTCAAAATGGTTAATAAAAAGTAAATTTGTCTTTAGCACAAGACCCTTCAATCGTTTAATAATATTTTGAGGAAAATTATTGTTGGCGAGTAGACAGTCCGAAAAATGGGTAGTTCATTTTACACACATCAAGATCTAAAATTTAATATAACTATCAACTAAGAAAAAGTTTTATTTTCGTAATTTTGTTTGGAAAAAAATTTTGTAATTCAAGCCAATAAAAATAAATATGATAAACTAATTTGTTCATGTTATTATTTTTTAATATTTATCAAATGAAAGATGTTCAAAACCTTTATCTCTTGAATATAAATAATTATAAATAAAACATATAACTGCAAAATAACTGTGATAGTATAAAATTGATTTTTAGCTTGTTCATAAAAATTTAATAATTTCATGTTTGAAAAATCCACATTGTTGATTAGGGAACAAAACTTTAAAAAAATTGTTTTTTCTTTATCGGTTTCCAAACCATGAAAATTTAACGGTTTTTGTCATTTGAGAATAGAATATTAAATGAATATTTTACATTGGTCTACAATTTTCTCATGATTTTATTATTTAGAAATATGGATTTTTTTATATTATGACCGTTATAAATAATTTTACATAGAAAATTAAATTAACCAAAGTACAATTTTCATGCGTCTTATTTGTATTCTGCAAAAAATGTTTTAGGTGGCACTTTGGCGAAAGAAGTGCTTTTTCTTTTAAGTTTATTGTTAGTTTATTTGCAGTTATGCATTAGTTGTCTATGTATTTTTTTTTTTAATTCTATGCTTCTTTTTGTATTCTATGGTTTAGTTTTTCTCGGAATAACTATATTTATTTGTCATATTAAACTAGTGAAGGATTTTATTCAACTTTAAATTGTCTGGAAAGGATTTCCAGACAATTTAAGTTGTCTAAAAAGTCGTAATAGTCGTTCCAAAGTTGTCGTATTTCAGGTTTTAATTTTATTACGTTGAGAATATTTTCTTCAAAACTGTTTCGTTATTTCTTTAAATCTTTGACGATATTTTCTTAGTTAAAATAACGGAAGTAAAAAATGTATTATCTTGCTGCGTCAGGCGAATACGATTGTACTTCTAGATAAAAATGAAAAATCCGTTTTTTTTTTTTTTTTTTTTTTTTTTTTTTTTTTTGCATTTTTATTTACTTATTAATTTATTTTCGTTATTATTTCATTAATTTACTTTCATTATTATTCCATTGATTTATGCTGATTATTTTTCATTAATTTACTTTCATTATTATTCCATTGATTTATGCTGATTATTTTTCATTAATTTATTTTCATTATTATTTCTATTGATTGCATTTCATTAATATTTCATTAATTTATTTTCATTATTATTTTGTTTCTTTTTATTTTCAGTATTGTTTCATTAATTTATTTTTTTATATTTCATTAATTTATACTCATTAATATTTCATTATTATTTCATTAATTTATACTCATTAATATTTCATTATTATTTCATTAATTTATTTTTCATTATTAAATGAAAAAAAAAACCGATGTTATCACACTAAAACATGTTTTTATTTCAAATGTAAACATCACCCACTTTGTCTATAATTATTCACATAAATCAGTATCAAAACTTTTTTTTATATTTTTGAAATTTTATTTAATAATTAAATTTTATTTATGAAGTTTATTTCCATATTTCATTAGTATACTTAAAATATGGCAAAGCGCGCCACTGGTGAGCATTACTGCTGAGGTTCAATCCTCTGGCGGCTTTGTTGTAGACACTGTTTTAAAAAAATAAAGAGATTTGATGGTGTTCCTGATGTTGAGCATCTTGCCTCGTTAATCGGACTAACTGGTAGAAGTTTTCGGGCTTTTCTACCATACAATACGCATAAAATTCGTGGTAGTTCCCCCTAAAAGTCCTCACGGAAGACACTGCCCTCCTTATTCAGTGTCACGGAGCCAAACCAGATTTCTGCCTACGGGTGCTTCATCACAACAAGAAACTGCCACCCTCTTCTTTCCCTCCTTCCATGAGACCTCACGGGTTCATGAACTTCGTCTAGATGTTGCTGTCTATCAAGTGGGACAATGAAAAAAAAAATATATATAAGATATGATAAATAAATAAATTATCATATCAATCATTATTTTGACTACAAAATAACATTGTAAAACAATGTTTATATTAAATAAAGCTTTACGGTATTAAATTTACAGACTGTGACTGTGTTAAAAATGTTTCAACTTGCCAATACCATGCAAATTTGTTTTTTGTGTATCTCTTTTATCTCTTACGGTAAGTTGATATTGATAAATTATATTTAAATTCTATTGTTAAATTCCTATATTGAATTTTTTGAAATTTTTTTTTTTTTTGATAAATGTTTTCGATATCTTTATAATGAATTGTATCTTTGTAACATAACCTTTCTTTAAAAAGTTAAATCAATATTTTTTCTTTTATAATATAAATAAATAAAAAAAATTCGTTCGAATTCGATCTCGAAATTATTTTAAGAAAAATTCAATATCAATTCAATCAACTTGTATTGTTTGTCTTTTGTGATTTCAGTTATTTTTTTCAGTCGTTAAACTGTGTGCATGCAAAGTATGTTTTAGACATTTTTTATGTCATTCAGTATTCTGTTTTTTGAAAATACTGAATAAAAAAAAATTAAATATCAGAGTAAAATGAAATTTTTCGTGGCGTGTAAATAAAACTCTAATTCATAAACTGTTTTCTGGAAAAGCGAAGGAAATATTTATGAGTTTTTTTATAGATGTAAAGAATTTCGCATCAACATTTACAATTCAAGCAGAAAATTTTTTATTCGCTTTCTACAATGTTCTCTTTTTGTAGCAAGCGGAATTATGGACAAAATGTGTTTTCGTCTTTTTCTAAAACTTGTGCTTACCTCGTCTCAGAAAAGGGTATTTTGAAAACAAAAGAATTTATCAGTTTTTCTTTCCAAAAAAAAAATATTAAATAGATTCTAGAAAAACCTATAAAAATTGCTTACATTGCTGAAAAATTATGCTAGAAAAATTTGAATAGGGTTTTTTATTTATTTATTTATTTATTCATTTTTAGAAATTTTATAGATTTATTTATTTTTATAAATTATTTATTTATTTATTTATTTTCACAAATTTTTATGTATTTATTTATTATTATAAATTTTTTATTTGCTTGTTATTTTATTTATTTACTTTTAAAAAAAATTCTTTTATTATTTTTATTTTAATTTTATTTTTTATAAATTATTATTTATTTATTTTTATAAATTTTTTATTTATTTTTTTTTTTATTTACTTACTTAAAAAATTTTATTTATTATTTTAATTTAATTTAATTTTTTTTATTGTTTATATTTTTTTCATTATATTTTATTTATTTTATATAAATTTTTCAGTTATTTATTATTTTTTTTAATTTTAATTTTTTTATTTATTTACTAATTTTTTATTTATTATTATTTTATTTTATTTTATTATTTTGTTTACTTAATTTATTTATTTATTATTTTTCATTTTGTTTATTTTATAATTTTTTATTTATTATTATTTTTATTTAATTAAGTTATTTTTCTTATAATTTTTTTTAATTTAATTTATTTTTTATTTATTTATTTAGTTTGCAATTAAAATATTGTTAAGTTCCGCTTCATATAAATTATGCTGTTTCTACTGAAACTAATTTCTTATTAGCTTTGAATCAGTATATACATAAATTATTTTACAGAATTATTATAGAGTGTCTCTTATAATATTAATTGATTATGATATGCTTTCTGTATATTAAAATATTGCAAGTGAAATTTTATCTAAGTTCTATAAAAATGCATAATATATTTTCAATAAAAAGAAAATTGCTTTCATGTAAATTATTAGTTAACACTTTGAACTCTTTATAATAGATTCAAAGCAGTAATTTAATTTAACGCGTAGGTTTTCAGTAGGGATATTTTCCCCATTTAATGGAATATAAATTTATAAGCTTCAATTCCTTCACAGTATAATTTTCGATAAAAGTAATTGAAAATGAGAACAAATTAAAAGTATTTTAGGATTAAAGAACTTCGAATTTTCTTTGATTTTAAAACATTTCAAGTTTAATTAGATGTAGGAAGTAAAAATGTCAACAACGATTATCTTATAAAATTACTTTGTGATTGATGAATATTAATGGGAATTATTATTAATAATATGAGTTGCAAATTTATTTTACAAACTTTTGCGCTTCTACCAATTAACTTCTAACAAATTGTGATTTTTGATAAAACATATGCATTATGAATATTGAATATAGCTTTTTCATTTAAACCAGATTCAGACGAGACAGACGATTTTTAAATATAAATATTCAGTATGAAAAAATATTCTTTATATATTCTTTTTAAAATTACTTTATGATTGATGAATATTAATATGAATTATTATTAATAATATATGTTGAAAATTTATTTTAAAAACATTTCTACCAATTAACTTCTAACAAATTGTGATATTTGATAAAAACATATGCATTATGAATATTGAATATAGCTTTTATTTAAACCAGATTAAGACGAGACAGACGATTTTTATAGATAAATAATGAGTATGAAAAAAATATTTGCATGTTTTACTTTTATTTATTTCAATTCCTACTATTAGTTCACACTCTCCCTATATATATCTTGTTCAAATTTGGAATCGTTAATAAAATACTTTTTTATTCATCTGCTCAAGTTCAAATACATTTTTTTTGAATTGTAGTGGATGACACTTGATGTTAATACAGTTTTTCAAATATTAATTCATTAATTAAATTTAAATAATTAATTTTAGTTTTTTTTAGATTTTAGTTACATATATCTACCAATAGATGGCGCCAGATCTAAGAGGAAAATTTCAACTGTATTTGTAAGGACTTTTCTGCAATATAGTGAGAAAAAAAATTGGAATTGATTAAAATTTTTTTTTATATTACTTGTTTTTACTTTTATTTATTTTTACTCTTATAAAGCTCATGCACCTGCAATACAAAGAAACGCTGGAGAGACAATTTTTATTTTTATTTTTTGAAGGTAATAAAATTTGTCTTAAACAATCTTTTGATAAACGGGCAATTGTAATATAATCCACTTCTATTTATCGATCAACCTTTTGTTATAATTTTATCCATGGAATTTCTCAAGTCTAGACTGGTGGTTTTTGTATTCGTCTGTGTGTGCGTGGGGTATATCTTTATCCAAATGTCTGCATATATACAACTGTGTCAAAAAGTAAAACCAATTTTTAAATTAAAATTCCAGGGTTTATGTGTTTGAGTTACGCTTGGCTTTGTGAGATGCTAAAACTGATTCCGGCGATTTTTTAAAATGTCTTAATTAATTGAGAGAAAAGAACTTGTATACAATTTTGTTTGCGGAAACGTATAGAATGCTGCAGAAGGCATTCGGTGAGCATTCCTATATCGGAAAGAAATGTTTAGAAGTGGTATAAACTTCAAAAAGGCAGAGAACGCATTGAAGACGAAGAACCCTCTGGTCGACCATCAACCTCAACTGATGAAGTTCACCTTCCAAAAAATTAAAGATTTGGTGCTTACAAACCGTCGATTTACAATTAGAGACCTTGCTGATGATGTTGAAATTTCAAAAGAATCGGTCAATTCCATTTTGGACTTCAAACACGTCAAATCCGATTGACACCGAAAACACTGAATGCATCAGCTCACACTGCATTGATTCTCTATGACTTTTCGCAAAAAAATGAAGCCCATATCGTTCCACAACCACAGTATTCACACCGTGTTATTTCTGCATATTCCCAAAACTCAAAAGACCACGCCGGGGACACCATTTTGTGTTGACTGAAGAGATTCGACTTGAATCGGCGCGCTCTTTGAAAGCCATCCATGCCAATGACTTTTAGCATGCATTGAAGATTTGAAAATAAGTTGGAATAAGTGCATTGTGTCTGGAGGATTACTCTGAAGGCGGTGAAATAAATTTGAAAGAATAAAATAAAGTTTTTGGAAAATAATAATTGGTCTTACTTTTGGGCACAGTAGTAGTATTTTTTGTTTTTTATTTTTTGAAGCTAAACAAAAATCTGTTTTAAAAAATGCGTTGATGACAAGTACTTGTAACATAATCCACTTCTGTTTTATCCATCATCATTTTTGTTACAATTTTATCCATGGAATTCTTCAAGTCTAGACCGATGGTTTTGTGTGTCTGTGTGGGGTATATCTTTATCAGATGTCTGCATATATAAATACTCAAGTAGATCTTTTACTAATTAATACCAATTGTTCCAACTCTTATATTCTTACTGCACTTCAATTTAGTTGCATTAAATAGGATTTAAAATTACAACTTTGTCAGGATTAAACGTATTATAGTACTTAAACGTACTAATTAGGAAGCCTAAACCGACTCATTCTCATTTCACATAATGGATATGTCAAAGTATACATAAGTTAGTAGGGTGTAATGGTAAAGTTAGTTTAATAGTTGAGATAATAGTGTTAGTTCAGCTGTTGAATTAGTTATTAATTTAATACTAGCTTAAGGGGTAGAAATTTAATCAACTGCCACAATCAGCAAGCTTTATTATTCATGCTAAAGATACTATTTTAAGAGGGGAATCTAGAACTAGCAACTAAGTTATAATTCAAATTTTATCGCGTGTGTTTTATTGCTGTTGTTAACAAAAATATTTGTAGTTTTCATAATAATACTGAAGCAAGAATAATTTAACATTTTTATACAAATCTTCAGCTGTTGAATAGAAAAAATTGCGTAGAAATCTTATAGTTAAATGTGAAAGTTTTTCAAAAATTAAAAACGGATAGTTTCTTGTGGTATAACAGATATAAACATGGACATAGTAACTTCAAATTATATAGTTAAACTATTGTAGTATGAAATAGTAAATACGAAGTGCAGAGAAAAATATTTTAGTGTGGAATATTTTATTTAATAAAAAAATTTTTTTTTGTTGGAAAAATGTTTTATTAAATAAAAAAAAAAAAATTTTATTTTTGAAATACTTTATTGTAGGAAAAATATTTTATTATAGGAAAAATATTTTATTACAGGAAAAATATTTCATTAAATAAAAAAAATTACTTTATCGTGGAGTATTTTATTAAATAAAACTATTTTATTGTAGGAAAAATATTTTATTGTGGAATATTTTATAAAATAAAAAATTACTTTATCGTGGAGTATTTTATTAAATAAAACTATTTTTATTGTGGAATATTTTATAAAATAAAAAAAATATTTTTATTGTAGGAAAAATATTTTATTATAGGAAAAATATTTTATTAAATAAAGAAAATTACTTTATCGTGGAGTATTTTATTAAATAAAAAAATTACTTTATCGTGGAGTATTTTATTAAATAAAACTTTTTATTGTAGAAAAAAAATATTTTTTATTGTGGAATATTTTATTAAATAAAAAAAATATTTTTATTGTAGGAAAAATATTTTATTATAAAAATATTTATTAAATAAAAAAATTACTTTATCATGGAGTATTTTATTAAATAAAACTATTTTATTGTAGGAAAAATATTTTATTCTGAAAAATAGTTACATTCCTTAACAATAAAAGAAAATCTACATCAGACCTGTCAGCAACAAAATGGAACATGTAGCCAAAGCAATTGCTAAATAAACTTAAAATGTTGCCACAATGTTGATGAAAATACATCTTTGAAAATTAAACCAATAAAATAGAATTTAGAGAAAATTTTAAACTTTAACCTATTACATTTTAAAATAAATAAAGAATTTATTTTAAATTCTAATAAATTTAGTAAGAAAACTATCAATCGCAAAAAATTCTCGAAAAACGTTATTCAAACGTTATTAATAACTTTATGGGAAGGTGTCTGTTTTATTAAAATTTAAAAAAAAAATAATTCGATAGTAAAAAGCAGCAAATTTCTTTGGCTTAAAATAAGGAATACTCGTTTTTGGAAAACGAGTTATAATCGTCTGGTAGAAATTTCAGGCGAATGCATTAAACTAGTCTCGGAGAAGCAATGAGATACCACATTATCAATATATACCCTTATTATATTGCACCTCATCTTTCTTATTCTTTTCTTATTCGAAAATGCTCACATATAGTACAACAAAATTCGATAAAAATACTGTTAAAAATGTATAAAATACTATTTATTGATTATAAATATCATTCTTAAAATTGTATATTGTTTGAACGTAGTTTAACCATTCCATAGGCTTATGTTCTTAAAATCACATTAAAAATGTCTTTATAACATACTATCAAAATAAGTTTGATCAGAACACTTGTTGTTTTAACATATATGCAAAAATTAAATATTAAGAAAATAGCCGGATAGAGTGTCCTTTTCAGAAAGAATACCTTGATAGAGTGTATAAATCCTAAAAATATTACATTAACATGGAAAATGAAAATAGTAAATAAAAAAGGTCTTTCGATTAAGAGTGAAGAAATTGTGAACATCTGAATATTCTTACGGGGTTCATTCCAAATTGCATAGAAACTATAAGGGTGTAAAAATATGTAGTAACCCTCTTTAACATTAAAAGTAACATTAAATGTGCTTCAAATCTGTTGTTATAGTAGGCGTATTCCAGGCATTAGAAAACGACAACTTAATCACATATTATTTGATTTTAATTATTTCGATGAAGTTAATAGACATATCTCATTAATCAAATAAGTAAAACAAAAAAAATATATATTTGCTAATGCTGCTGGCAAAACATTATATTTTATATTATTGCAAAAACGGTTTATAAGCAAATATCGAAAAACTGAAAGCGCAACAATTTTGAAATATAAACAATACCAAATATTTCGTCAGATATCATTGAAAAAAAGAAGAAGAATGAACAGAAGACATATGTTTAATAAATTTTGATATTAACATAGAAACCTTTTCTATTTTTTTAATTTTATATTTTATTGAACAGATTTTAGTAATTAATTGTATTTTCAGTATCATTTATTGATTACTTTTAAATATTCACAGTGACTGAAATATATATATATATATATCGTATACCACAATAACTTAAATTTAACATCATCGTTTCCAAGCAGCACAAGCAGAAAAGTACCACTGAACCCGAAATGGGGCAGCACGCCATATCATCCACTTCCCGAAAGATCTAGAGCGGGAAGCTGGTTCCTTCTTGCGTGGGTGGAGCGGCAGAGTCCGTCGGAAGGGCACGTAAAAATATGATTTAAAGATGAGCTCTCCCTCGGGGGTGAGGGGGTGGGGTGAGGCCGATTGCATTTTTGAAGCAATCGGCCTTTTTGCAGTTGCCGCTGCAAACCTGCGGGATGTGGGAAAACGGTTCGCGAAATTCATCGGGGATCGACTACAAATCGAGAGATTGAGAATTGATTTGGCATTGATGGCGATGCTATTTGGGCATTGGCAGGGATTTCAGGTAGGATGATAGCTGGATTGATGTTGTTGATGTTGAAGTTATGCATTTAAGAAGCAGAGGTTTTATTTTTTAATGTATATACAAATATTTATAAATATTTTATTTCAATATCATGAAAATTCGAGTCACAAAAACATTAAATTTTAAATTAATTAAATTTATTTAATTTAAATTGAGATTATATTGACAATATAAATAATATATGGTCAATGTTTAAACAAATGAGAATATTCAATGACTATTGTGATAATATGGGGATTCTTATGGATCAATAGCTTAATGGAAGTCGGGTTTTTTATCATTTCTATAGATAAATTTTTAGATTGTTCGGTGTAGCATTAGCGAAAGCTGTAATCCCCGACGTAAAAATGTCTTTCTGCACTTTTATCTTGAAATATTAATTATTTTTATACTAATTAGTATTTTTTTCTTGATTTGTTTTATCTTGATGTGTTGATGTTATTTATAATTCAGAATATTTTCTACATATGTATATATATATATATATAGGGGGGGGTCATTGAATAAGTAATTTTGGTTTTCATCATTTAAGCATATTTATAGAAACCGAACGTACTTTTTGTCAACCAATATATTATGTATACAAATCGAAAATAAACGTCTTTATTGATATAATTTGTATAGTTATCTGCATAGAAAAAGTAAACAATTATTATTTTTTATTATCTTTGTCATGATAAACTATGAATCACTTAACATACTGCAAAAATTTCTGAATTAAATTATGAGTGTTTCATTTGTAAATAAAGAGAGAATATATTGATATGCTGAAACTGATATAGCAATAAAATGATTAGACGATTATCAGAAAAAAAACTACTTATAATTTAAATAAAGAAATTCTGACACATTTTTCTATGAAAATATATTTAGAAAACGATTGTTTGAAATGGTATATCTTAAATTCGAAACAAAATATTTGTATTTTTCTGACTAAAAATTCACCAATTTAATGTTATTTTAAAATAATTGTTTTTGTCTTTAAATAAATAATAACTAAATGGTTTTTTCATGCAAACAATTTCACAGTATTTAAACACATATACTTTAATAATTCATTATTCTAGATTCTTTTAGTAAGTATAATATTTAGCATTAACCTCATTATTAATTACTATAACTTTTACTATATTTTGTAATTATTTGATGAAAGTCATTTTTACTAGTTACAGAGAAATATTAATAAAATATGTACAATTTCTTTTATCAGATAAAATTTTGAATTTATCATAAGCATAAAAGAAATTATATTATTCTAATTATTTTTCTTCAAATTTTTTATTTTCCATTGCGATTCACTCACGTTCTAAAGTTTTGATGCCTTCTAATTGTCATCCACCCTTTTAATATTTGTACTTCCCATTTGTTCCTTCCCATTTTATTTGTACTTCCCAGAGTTATTATCAAGTGGTCAAATTTCTCTGCCGATTCCTGATTTTATTCCTTTTTATTCAAATTAATGTTCTAAATGATCCAAGTTTTTAACAATCCTTTAAACAATCCATGCTATTTTAAAATAATTTCTAAACATCTGTAAATTTATCTGAACAAATAATGATGAAATTAATTGGATAAACAAACAGGGATACTACATTTCACCACCTGCCATTTGACGATTCATTATTCTAGATTTGTTTATTTAGCATTGTCGTCTGTATTGACTATAACAAGTTTTATTACCTAAAACATTTTGGGTATTGTTTTAGAAAATTTATTAATATGTAGAAATCGATATCAATACAATTCTTAGACGATTATCAGAAGAAAAACTAGTTAAAATTGTTGGCAATAGTATATCTTAAATTAGAACAAGTATTTGAATTTCACTATAATCACTTTATATTTTTTTAGTATATCTTAAAACCATCACTTTAAATTTATTTTAAAATTTTGATTTTTAATAAATAATAACTAAATATTTTTTTTTCTGTACAAACAATGGCACAGTATTTTAACACATATAATTTTATAATTCATTACTCTATATTCTTTTAGTTCGACATTTTAGAACATGATTTTTTCTGTCTTTGATAGTTTATTTCGTATTCCTGACCACTTTATATTTTTGTTTTTAAAATTTTTCACAAGCTTTTTATACATACTATTTACATTTAAATTTTGTCACAACTTAATAATTATATTATAAAATAATGTGAAATTGTTCGAAAAGATCGTTTGATGAAAACAATTTTATTCCAAAGTGAAAATGGGAAATTTTAAGAAAAAAAATCGTTTGGAATTCTACAGTTTATTTTATTTTTAAGGTAGCTGTTAAGCGCTTTGTTCTTACATTAAGTTCTAAATTTTATTGATAACCTGTATATTGGCAGAGCCAATTATATTTTTATTTTGTATTTTTAGAATTTTGATAATTTGTATTTTTTTTTAAATTTTTATATTTTGTATTTTTTCAGAATTCTTATATTTTGTATTTATTTAGAATATTCATATTTAATATTTATTTTTGACAAGCATCATTGTTATTGTACGTAATTTAAGGAAAATAATAATAAAATCTGCATAATTTTTTTTACAAAATTTCATTTTGAAATCTGTTTAATTTTATAAGTTTAGAATAGAAATTACTTAATTCTAATAATTTTTTTGCTATTTTTGTGTTTCACCCACCTTCTGTCGTCTCTATGCTTTTCAAATTGATCCATCATTTCTTATACTTATTCTTTCCAGCTGTAAATATTACTTATTCTTCCCAACTGTAATAAAATTATGCAATCTGTAATATGTTATAAGCATCGAATAGATATAACTTTATTCCAATAATTTTTTTTTTCATTTTTGCTTTTCACCCCGCTTTCTGTCGTTCTTGTGTTTTTCCAATTGTGATCCACCCTTTTCTTCTACTCATTCTTCCCAGACTGTAGAAAAGGTCACATCCGGTGGTTTTGCTGTCAGGCGGTCAAACTTTTCCTGCCGATTCGCCCAAACAATCCTGACAAGTCATCAGTGCAAAAAGAGGGAAAAAAGTTTCATCCATTCCCCCCAAGGGATCAAATTTCCAGTCTCGGAAAAAAAAAAAAAAAAAAAAAAAAAAAAAATGGTCAGCTTTTTCCCAGAAACGGTCGGAGGAAGAAAAGTTCTTTGGCCAGTTCATACTTTACTACATACAACACTAAGGGGGAAGGTTCACATTCTAAAAACAGAAAAAAAAAAAAAGAAAAAAAAAAAAAAAAAGAATAATAATAATGAGAAGTCGAAATGAAAAAAAAAAGAAGAAGAAGAAAGATGGAACTAAGAAATCAGAACTGTGATAGTTTAGACCCTAGGCCATATCGATTGAGGATTGAAAGCCAAAAGGGAAAAATAAATAAAAAAAAAAAGAAGAATGTTCGAATGGGTATCGATTTGTAATTCTAACTTTCTTGACAACGGTCTAAAGAGAAGAAAACTGGATTCCATTTTGTTCTTTTTTCCTGATTTCTATCTCCTCTCGCCCACCCCCATTTCCGCATTTTTCTCGTGCCTCACTAGAAAATGGGAATACTATTGACTTTCTGCCATCTTTTCAACTGCAAAATTGGCTTACAGATGTAGTAAGTGACCGAGGTGCAGCCGACGGGAAGTGTCGTTGCCGGATTTATCGCCAAGTACGGGTGCGATTGGGGAAAACGCGCTTTCAAATGGTCGCCGTGATGCTCCGATCGGGGAATTCCCTACTTTTTTTTTATTAAAGTTCTTATCTTATTGCCTTCGAAACAATTTTCGCTCCACAGATTTGGCGTTATTTTAACTCACTTTCCTTCTAATAATAATGTAAAAAGTAATAAGCCGGTGTACGTTATGAAGTAATGTTATTCCAAGATTTTTATCTTTCGTTTTTAACAAATTATCGTAAAATGAAAAGTTTTGAAATGCATTTAAGAATTTTACTTTTTTAAGATATAAATTAAAAATAATATTAAAAAATTAGAACATTAAATATTGAAAATGCATAATATATACAATAACTTATGTTCCTCGATTAAAAAATA
The DNA here is from genome assembly GCA_021605095.1 of Caerostris extrusa. NCBI lineage: Eukaryota > Metazoa > Arthropoda > Arachnida > Araneae > Araneidae > Caerostris > Caerostris extrusa. The sequence continues at coordinate 14,728 of BPLR01006223.1, forward strand.
TAAATAGAATCATATATAGAAATCGAACCATTATTGTGTTATGTTTTCTGAAAAATATTTATATTTATTTAACCAGGACAACATCATATTCACACAAGATAATATGCATAATTATACTAGATTCGTTTATTTAGATTAACCTCTGTATTGATTATAACGAGTTTTATTACCTAAAAAGAATTTTGGGTATTATTTTAAAAAGTATATTAATATGTAGAAACTGATATAGCGATGTAATGATTAGACGATTATCAGAAGAAAAACTATTTAAAATTGTTGGCAATAGCATATCTTAAATTCGAAACAAGTATTTGAATTTCTCTACCTGAAAAATCATCAATTTAAAATTATTCTAAAATGATGTTTTTGAATGAATAGTAACTAAATGTTTTTTTATAGAGACAATAGCACAGTATTTTAACACATGATTAAATTATTCGAAATTTAATAACTCATTATTCTAGATTCTTTTAGTACAGGAGAAATTCTTTTAGTACGTTTTTAGAACGAGTTTTTTTTTTCTTTTATCCCTTTCTTTGTGTCACTGACCACTTTTAATTTTTATTTTTAAAATTTTTTAACTAGTTTTTAAACATAACATTCACTTTTAAATTTCTTTAACAAAAAAATAATTATGTAATTAAATAATGTAAAATTGTTCGAAAAGATCGTTTGATGAAAATAAAGACATTTTATTCCAAAGTGAAAATGAGATATTTTAAGAAAAGAAAATCGTTTGGAATTCTGTTAAACGTTTTGTTCTTACATTAAATTCTAAATTTTATGGATAATCTCCTCTCGCCCCTTCCCCCTGTAAAATATCAACTAAAATATATATATAGAGAGAGATAATTTTTATATCTTATATTTATTTGACAAATATCATTTTTTATTGTACGTTATTTAAGGGAAATATTCTTAAAATACGCAATAATTTCAAAAAAAAAAAAAAAAAATTTTGAAATCTGTCCTTTTTTATAAGTATCGAATAGAAATAATAATAATTTTTTTTTCCATTTTTCCGTTTTGTCGTTTCTATGCTTTTTCAATTGTGATCCATCATTTCTTATACTTGTTCTTCCAACTATAATAAAATTATGAGATCTGTAATATGTTATAAGCATCAAATTGCTTTATTCAATAATTTTTTTTCTATTTTTGCTTTTCACCCCGCGTTCTGTCGTATTCTATGCTTTTTCCAATTGTGATCCACTCTTTTCTTATACTTATTCTTCCCAGACTGTAGAAAAGGTCACATCCGGTAGGTTGCTGTCGGGCGGTCAAACTTTTCCTGCCGATTCCCCAAACAATCCTGACAAGTCATCAGTGCAAAAAGAGGGAAAAAAGTTTCATCCATTCCCCCAAGGGATCAAATTTCCAGTCTCCAAAAAAAAAAAAAAAAAAAAAAAATGGTCAGATTTACCCCAAGAAACGGTCGGAGAAGGAAAAGTTCTTTTGGCCAGTTCATACTGTACTATGTACAACACTAAGGGGGACGCCTCACATTCTAAAATAGAAAAAAAGAAAAAAAGAATAATAATAATGAGAAGTCGAAATGAAAAAAAAGAACAAGAATGATGGAACTAAGAAATCAGAACTATGATAGTTTAGACCCTAGGACATATCGATTGAGGATTGAAAGCCAAAAGGGAAAAATAAATAATAAAAAAAAAAAAGAAGAATGTTCGAATGGGTATCGATTTGTAATTCTAACTTTCTTGACAACGGTCTAAAGAGAAGAAAACTGGATTCCATTTTGTTCTTTTTTTCCTGATTTCTATCTCCTCTCGCCCACCCCCATTTCCGCATTTTCTCGTGCCTCACTAGAAAATGGGAATACTATTGACTTTCTGCCATCTTTTCAACTGCAAAATTGGCTTACAGATGTAGTAAGTGACCGAGGTGCAGCCGACGGGAAGTGTCGTTGCCGGATTTATCGCCAAGTACGGGTGCGATGGGGAAACGCGCTTTCAAATGGTCGCCGTGATGCCCCAATCGGGGAAGAAAATTCCCTACTTTTTTTATTAAAAGTCTTATCTTAGTGCCTTCGAAACAATTTTCGCTCCACAGATTTGGCGTTATTTTAACTAATAGTAATGTAAAGTAATAAGCCGTTGTACGATAGGAAGTAATGGGTTTCCAAGATTTTTATCTTTCGTTTTTAACAAATTATCGTAAAATGAAAAGTTTTGAAATACATTCAAGAATTATATTTTTTTTAAATACATAATTAGAAATAATTTTAAAATTAGAATATCAAAATTAAAAATGCATACCGTGCCCATTAACTTACGTTCAATGAATTATATATATAAAAATCGGCCCTGTATTTTATTTTTTCAGAAAAATGTTTAAACATCTGTAAATTTATCTCAACGAATAATGACGAAATGCCTTTGGATAAACACACAATGGTACTGCATTTCACTATCTGTTGCTTGATGATTCATTATTCTAGATTTATTTATTTAACATTGCCATCTGTATTGATTATAACGAGTTTCATTATTTATATACTTTTAAGTATTGCGGTGAGGAGAGGGTTTTTTGTATCTTTGATCACTTTTTTTTTGCGTACCTGAACATTATTAAATTTTTTTTATGAGCTTTTTTTTTATACGTATTATTTATTTTTTAAATTTCTTTAACAACGAAACAATTATGCAATTAAATAATGTAAAAATGTTCTAAAAGATCGTTTGATGAAAACAAAGACAATTTTATTCCAGAGTGAAAACAAAATTTTTATGAAAAGAAAATCGTTCGGAATTCTGTAGTTTATTTTATTTTTAAATAGCTGTTAGGCGTTGTGTTCTTACATTAAATTCTAAATTTTATGGGTGACCTGTATATCGGCAGAGCCAATTATATTTTATTTTGTATTTTTTTAGAATTTTTAAATGTTGTATCTTTTTAGAATTTTTATATTTTGTATTTTTTTAGAATTTTTATATTTTGTATTTTTTTGAATTTTTATATTTTGTATTTTTTTTAGAATTTTTATACTTTATATTTTTTTTGAATTTTTATATTTTTAGAATATTTTGCTTTATATTTAGAATTTTTATATTTTGTATTTTTAAGAATTTTTATATTTTGTATTTATTTGACAAACACCATTTTTATTGTACGTTATTTAAGGATATAATAATAAAATATGCAAATTTCTTTTTACCAAATAAAATTTTTAACTCTTTTCGGTTTTATAAATATTGAATAAAATTTTGATAGCTTTCCAATTTTATAAGTATCGAATATAAATTGCTTTATTCCAATATATTTTTTTTTTTCCATTTCTGCTTTTCACCCTCCGTTCTGTCGTTCCTGTGCTCTTCCAATTGTGATCCACTCTTTTCTTCTACTTATTCTTCCCAGACTGTAGAAAAGGTCACATCCGGTGGGTTGCTGTCAGGCGGTCAAACTTTTCCTGCCGATTCGCCCAAACAATCCTAACAAGTCATCAGTGCAAAAAGAGGGAAAAAAAGTTTCATCCATTCCCCCAAGGGATCAAATTTCCAGAGTTTCAAAAAAAAAAAAAAAAAAAAAATGGTCAGCTTTTTGCCAGAAAGGGTCGGAGGAGGAAAAGTTCTTTGGCCAGTTCATACTTTCCAACATACAACACTAAGGGGAAGGTCCACATTCTAAAATAGAAAAAAAAAGTAGAAAAAGAATAATAATAATGAGAAGTCGAAATGATAAAAGAAGAAGAACAAGAAAGATGGGAACTAAGAAATCAGAACTGTGATAGTTTAGACCCTAGGCCATATCGATTGAGGATTGAAAGCCAAAAGGGAAAAATAAATAATAAAAAAAAGTAGAATTTCGAATGGGTATCGATTTGTAATTCTAACTTTCTCGACAACGGTCTAAAGAGAAGAAAACTGGATTCCATTTTTTGTTTTTTTGCCTGATTTCTATCTCCTCTTCACCCCCATTTCCCGCATTTTTCTCGTGCCTCACTAGAAAATGGGAATACTATTGACTTTCTGCCATCTTTTCAACTGCAAAAATTGGCTTACAGATGTAGTAAGTGACCGAGGTACAGACGACGGGAAGTGTCGTTGCCGGATTTATCGCCAAGTACGGGTGCGATGGGGGAAACGCGCTTTCAAATGGTCGCCGTGATGCCCCAATCGGGAAGAAAATTCCCTACTTTTTTTATTAAAAGTCTTATCTTAGTGCCTTCGAAACAATTTTCGCTCCACAGATTTGGCGTTATTTTAACTAATAGTAATGTAAAAGTAATAAGCCGTTATACTATGGGAAGTAATGGGTTTCAAAGATTAGTATCTTTCGTTTTTAACAAATTATCGTAAAAAGAACAGTTTTAAAATATATAAACGAAATATATTTATAAAAATAAATAATTAGAGATAATATTAAAAATGTAGAACTTATATATTAAATTATATTCAACGAATTATATATAAAAATTGGTTATTTTCAGGAAAATATTTATAAAAAAAAAAAAAAAAATGTCCTGCAAATCTTAATTTTAAATCTTTAATTAGTTTTATTCATAGTTAAAGGAAATACTATACAATACTCTACTTTACTACTGTACTCTATAATGGCAATTCATCTAAGAGAACCACCACTAGTTATATTGAAATACTATATCGCAGTAAACCACACGAATCAGTATGGTGATGTATATATACATCATGTATATCAAAGTATCATTTTATAATTTACATATAAATTAAACCCGTATTATTTTATAATTTTCATATCTCTTCCCTTTAACTATTTAACATGGGAGTTTAAACATTTTATGTGTGTTAAAGTTTTTATATATTGTTACAATTTATTATCGAATACATGAAAAAATAGGACTATATGCATACACTACTAGTCGTCTAATTTCAACTGCAGTAAAGGATTGCAGATGTAGTAAGAATTTGAGCGAGGTACAGCCGACGGGAAGTGCCATTGCCGAATTTATCGCCAAGTTCTACATTGCAGTAAAGTTATGGTGATATATATATATGTATATCTGAAAACACATATCATTTTATTATTTTCATATCTTCTATTTAACTATTTAACATCAGTTTAAACGTTTTTATGTGTGTTAAAGTTTGAATATATTGTTAAAATTTATTTTTGAATATATATAAAAATACCACTATATATATATATATACACTACTGGCCATTTAATGGCAATTTTGCAGTTGAATTTTACAGCCGACGGGAAGTGTCGTCGCCGGATTTATCGCCAAGTACGGGTGCGATTGGGGAAATGCACTTTCAAATGGTCGCCACGATGCTCCGATCGGGGATGGAATTCCCTACTTTTTTTCATTAAAATCTTATCTCACTGCCTTCGAAACAATTTTCGTTCCACAGATTTGGCGTTATTTTAACTAATAGTAATGTAAAGTAATAAGCGGTTTTTTTACGTTATGAAGTAACGGGTTTCCAAGATTTTTATCTTTCGTTTTTAACAAATCATCGTAAAAAAGAACAGTTTTAAAATATATAAAAGAAATATATTTTTAAAGATAAATAATCAGAGATAATATTAAAAATGTACAACTTCCACATTAAATTATGTTCAACGAATTATATATAAAAATTGGTCCTGCACTGTTGGATGTTTTCAGGAAAATATTTATAAATTTACAAAACTTTTCTGCAAATCTGAATTTTAAATCCTTAATTAGTTATATTCATATTTAAAGGAAATACTATACAATACTATACTATAATACTGTACTCTACTATTCATATAATGGCAATTTCTCTAACAGAAACATCATTAGTTATATTGAAACAATAATTACAGTACAGTTATTGTGATATATATATATACATGCATATATATATACATGCATATAGCGAGAGAAATAGATGGTAAGATAGAAATAGAAATAGCTTTTGGTGTAGGGCTAAAAACCCTACCCGTAAAAAAACATCCCTCGATTCGCCAATAGGCAGACAGCCTTGGCCCACTATGGAGCTATTGCGCCAATGAAGAAGAAGAAATATTTTGAAAAAATCTAGAAAATGTAAACACACAAGGCAAAATCAAAGTAAAAATAATGAGGGGAAATTTCACAAACAAAGCTTATCTGTATAGCAGTCAGATTGCATTTAAGCTATACATAAATTTTTACATCTTTTGTGATTAAAGATTATTTATAAAACGGAAAACACAGTAATGAATTCTTTCAAATCCCAGTGATCAAGCAGACTCAAGCAGTGGCGAAATAGAAAACCTTTAAAAATACAAATACCTTAAATGGCAAAATTCAGAAACTGCAGAACTAGATAAAAATACAATATACAAATCTATACAAAAATAGTATAAGAAACAAATCGTCCAGAAAAATAATAGTAAATAAAAAAATATAATCCTTGAAGATAGATTTCTCAAGGAATTCATATTTTCAGAACATCGTAAACCATGTTATTTTTGCTCCCCAGAGAAGGACAGGATTCAAGTAAAAATTTAGCAACTTACATACGACATTTCTTTGAAGTATTTAATTCTATATCATAGCGTTTTCTGATAATCACAATTACTCACTAGCATCAAAGTAATCTCAGAAAATTGGCTGCATTGCATTTGATATCGCATTATTTATATTGTGGAAAATTAATTTCTAAAGGAAATTTATAATATAATATGGTGATAAATTTCTTTAATTTAAGGCTAAAATTATTTAAGTTCTTTATTTAAGAAGGTCATTCATTACTTCAGTTAACAGTTTTATATCATATATGCCAGAGTTATGGTATAACGGTACTGAGACATTAAAATGCAGTTCTCATTTAATAATTAATTTTACATTTCGCAACAGCATATTGGACTGGAACAGTGTAGGAATTGAAGCTTCTATGTCTATGCCAGATGTGGAATGTAATATCCTACCACTTAAATATGTACAATGTAATGTCTTACCACTATATGTGTAATATCCTACCATTTAAATATGTACAATGTAATGTATTACCACTATATATGTAACATCTTACGGTTATAAATGTGATGTCTTACCACTTTATGTAAAACATAATGTCTTACCGCTGCTATGATCGAGAAGATTAGAAAGTTATTAAGATTATATAATTTAGGTTCGTTCTATATTGTGGCTGCACAATATGGCTGCATTGTGCAGCCACAGCAGTATCCCCAGGGTAATGCTGAATTTGCTACATTCTTGCCGTTCTTATGGTGAATGACTTCAGTTCAAAATGTCCAGCATTAGAAAAACATCATGTTAGAAGACTGTAAAAATAATAATAAATATCATTTTAAAAACAGCATTATGTTCTCGTAAAAATTGTTCTGATCTCAATGTTCGTAAAGGTAAATTTCGTTACTATTAACATTCCTATTTTAAACATTATATTTCCTATACATTCCTATTTTAAATGATATTTTCTATTAATAAACTTTCATATTTTAGACATTATATTTCCTATTAATAAACATTCCTATTTTAAACATTATATTTCCTATTAATATACATTCATATTTTAAATGATATTTTCTATTAGTAAACAGGCCTATTTGAACATTATATTTCCTGTTAATAAACATTCATATTTTTGACATTATATTTATTAATAAACATTCCTATTTTAAACATAATATTTCCTATTAATAAACATTCCCATTTTAAACACTATATTTCCTATTAATAAGCATTCCTATTTTAAACACTATATTTCCTATTAATAAACATTCCTATTTTAAACACAATATATATTATTAATAAACATTCCTATTTTAACATTTCCTCTTAATAAACATTCCTATTTTAACATTTCCTCTTAATAAACATTCCTATTTTAACATTTCCTCTTAATAAACATTCCTATTTTAACATTTCCTCTTAATAAACATTCCTATTTTAAACATAAACATTATGTTATATTTCTTTTGAATATATCTTCAGGTGATTATTTAATTGTTTTAGATTAGCTAGATAATTTATCACAATTAATTAGAAATTAGTTATACAAATTACATTAAATAATAAGTAAAATGATTTATGCATTTAAATAGAAGTTCGAAAAGATCACATTCATTTTAAGAATCTTATTATTATGAATCTAAATTCATAATTAATGACAACGTACTGATTTTTTATAAGGAAGCAAATTTTGTAGTGAGTATTAAATTCCGATATAACACCTAATTAAACAAAGTATGAATATTATTAAAAAAAAAAATTATCTTTTACTTTTAGGGCTTGCAAGCAGTTGGCAGCTGTAGGAATTCTATTTCTTCTGGCAGTTCATGTTTTTAAAACGATACGCAGGAATGAGGATTGGTAAGTGCCATTTTTGCATTTTATTAGCTTATAAATCCAATCATATTTCTCCATTTTTTTTATTAGCTTATAAATCCATACATTTTTTTTCATTGACTTGTAATTTAGTTAAAGTAATATCTGTTTAGAGTAAATTTACCTTTTTTCCTGTCTGGCAATGCGTGAGAAATTCTCTGGTGGTCGAAGCCTTAGCAGGTGGGCTGAAAAGTTCGTTCTGGGAATAATACATTTGAATGATAATTAACGAGTTTTAATTAATGAATCTGTGTTATAATTGTAAAACATTTCACCAGTTCTTGAACACTACGTAATTGTGATACTTTTTTACGCTTGGCCCATGAAAACATTTTACTGATTGATTTTTAGTATTGGGAAACGATTCTAATGGGACAATTTTATTTGCTAGTCAAATAATAGATTTAACTAAACATCATTTGGGAAAGCACTTAAGGCTACATACAATCACCTAGTGTCCGCTAACATTTTTTTTTTTTTTTTAATTCTATGAAGTAGCATTGTGGCCTAACAAACGCTGACCCATGGTATATGCCGGTGATCAAACAAATGAAATCCTAAACTCTTACTACCAAGGGGCACTCTAGAATCAGTTCAAAGTTATGCCTTATGTGTAAAAGTATCCAGAAATTATAATTTAACACATTTAACTAAAAGGTACATCTCTATTTTTAAGTTGGTAGCATTGTACTGAGTTATCAACCGGAATGTAGGATTAATCAATGTAACATAAGTACTTTGTTTACATTTAATACTAATGCTGATTCATTCTAAAAATATAAGTACTTAAGAAAGAGTGTTCCAACTCTTACAGTTCTAAAACGATAAATAGTATATGTTGGGGAACACCCAGGAAGTTAAAAAATACACCGTTGCAATAATGCATTTTGTATAAAAACAAAAAACTGGATTAGCGATGTGGAGGCTCGGAGAGGCTTGATGGCCAGTTGGCTAGCGGTCCGCCTTTTGGTACCAGGCTTCAGGTTCGAAACCTGGTTTTGACATGGATGTTCGTGAGTGATTCGGACATGTAGTGGTTTAAACTGTAGGACCCGATCCAATTAGCCTGAAGTGTGAAAAAAAATTAACGTAGAGCGACAAATCGAAACTCTGTTGCTCGATGCCGCAGGTTTCGGGTTCGAGTCACGACGGAGCCACGAATGTTTGTAGTGGTTCGTAATCCACTTTAAACAGTAGCTCCCGGTCTAATATGATTGTAGAGCGTAGGGCTAAGACTGACAACCCCACCGAAATGAAAAAACTCTCATTTCCTCGGAGTCTGTCGATAGGCAGACGACCTTGGTCTACCAGGGGCTGGTGTCGCATAGATAGTTATAAAAAATTGTAGCAACTATAAAATATTTCAGAAATCCTAGAACTTTGTAGCACAACAAGAAAAGTCGCCTAAATATTCCTCCCTTACATGGGCATGATACACAAAAACCATTTAAAAAATCTCTGAAAATTATCCCATTTGTGTAGATTATAAAAAATAATTTTGTTTAAGGCTACTGTATTCGAAATCACATATAAATGTTTACATTTTTAATATTATTAAAATTAATAATAATTTGAATAATTTATTGTTATCGACTTGATTTTTGTTCCAAATGCCGGGAAATCACCATATTTTCTAAAATGTTTCATTTAAATATATAGCCGTTTCATAAAGAATTGTTTTGTTGATGTTATTGATGATAAAGAAATGAATTGGAATTTTTTGATGTATTTGGAGTGTTTGTAAAAAATATTGTATATAAAACTGGAATAGTAGAGTTCTTGTTATATCTGTATAAATATATTATATTATATACAATGTTTTTTAATTAATAGTTAAATTCTTTTTAAAAGATATAAAAATAATTGCACCAATTTTTATAAAATTTGTATACAAGAATTGTAAATTTTACAAAAATTCACAAAAAAAAAAAAAAAAATCATCTCTGAAGTACTGTAGTGTGCAGGTTTTGCAACTGGATTGTAAGTGGGTGTGTTTGGTTTGTGACTTTAGACACAGGTTTGAGAACTCACAGCTTTATTGACACACTCACAAACACCATACTCTACAATTAACGAAACAAAATATATAACATTTAAAAACATAAAATTATAAATTCATATTCCGATAACCCCATACTCAGGCACGCGCGAGATGTGCGAAATATATTTCCTTTCCGAGTAAGAGTCTTTAGGCCAATTAATATGCAGTGTTGCTTTAAAAATGCTTCTTCTTGGAATGAGAGACTATAAACTAAACGTTTCTGAGATGGAGTGCGTATTTGTACGGTATTTTCTCTTACGTGACAGACTCGAGGCCTATTTACTATTTCTCCTGAACGACACTCTTGAAATGAGTAGAGGAAGCACGGTTACAGTACTAAATTCTGGTTATTTCTAAACATCTTTAAAACAATTTTTATAGTTGTTATAAACAAATTTATCAACAGCTATAAAACATTTGTAATTTAGTTTAAAGCAATCATAACACCAAAATTCAGACAACTTAAAAAAAAAAAGCTAAAACCTTTTAAAAATTCGTTATTTTTAACATAAAGTTTGGGTTTTTAACGTCGATTTCGTTTTTGTTCAGACAAAACTTTTTCGTTTAGATAACATTTAGAAAAGTTTAAGTTAATCAAAACCATAACAAAAGTATTTAAGAATAAAGAGAATTATAAAATTTCGCAATTTATAAATAACAGTGTTATTTAAGGATAACAATTCATCATGAATAAATTGCAGACTTTTAGAATAGAATGAAAAATGATTATAATATAAAAATAATTTTTTATCAATGTCTGTTATAATTTTAAAAAATAGAAAATTGGAAGCCTGCAGATAAAAGTTAATACTTTCAAGTTACTACAATTCATCATGATATAAACTCTGCGTTTGATTAATGTTACTTAAAGACCATAGTTTGATGATATTTATTTTTTTTTATTTTACTCGAAATTTTTAAATTAATCAATTCCTTAACAAACATAAAAAGAAATTTGCAGGAAAATGAATTATAAAATTCTGCAATTTATAAGTAACAAAATCAAAGAATAACATTCATTTTTGCCGGGAAAAACAATAAATTTAATTCATTAAAAACAATCTCAAAAATATACTTTCAAATAAAAAATATTAATATTGTAAAGCTTTAATCATAATAATACATTTTTTATCGATATCTCCATGAAATAAAAAAAAAAAGTCGAAAACGTGTAATAAAAAGTTAAGGTCTTCAAATTACTACAATTTATCTTGACATAAATTCTATTTTTGTTTAAAGTTAATTTAACGATCATAGATGGAAGATTTTTTTTTACGAATGTTTTTTTAAATTAATCAAGATTGTGACTAAGATATAAAAATGTCTTTTTGAATTTATTTTTAACGAAAGAACTCATTATATTCATAAAACGATCACAGAAAACCAGAAGCGTATTCTGTATCCAAAAATGCACAAAGTAAAATAACATGCAACTTCCAGATAGAAAGTAATACTACTGTGCCGAAAAAGTAAGACCAATTATTATTTTTTCAAAAACTCTTTTATTTATTCTTACAAATTTATTTCATCGCCTTCAAAGTAATTCAATGCACAAAGGACGCAATGAACTTATGCCAATCCTCCATGCAAGTTAAAAAGTCATCGGCAGGGGATGGCCTTCAAAGCGCGCGGCGATTCCCGTTGAATCTCTTCAATCGGCAAAAAAAGGTGTCCCCGGAGTGGTCTTTTGAGTTTAGGAATAGCCAAAAGTCACATGTTATGAATACGGTGGTTGTGGAAAGATATGGGTTTCATTTTTGGCCAAAAAGTCACGAAGAATCAATGCCGTGTGAACTGGCGCATTCAGTGTTTTCGGTACCAATCGAGATTTGTTGAGAAATCACGTTTGAGGGCCAAAATAGAATTGACCGATTATTTTGAAATTCTAAAATCATCCCAAGGTCTCTAATTGTAAATCGACGTTTTGCAAGCACCAAATCTTTAATTTTTTTGGACGTGAGCTTCGTTGGTTGAGGTTGATGATAGACCAGAGCACTCTTTGTCTTCAGCGAGTTCTCAACTGTTTATACCACTTCTAAACATTTCTTTCCGATATAGGAATACTCACGGAATGCCTTCTGCAACATTCTATACGTTTCCGCAAACGAGATTTAATGCAAGTTCTTTGTTCAATTAATTCAGACATTTCAAAAATCGTCGGAATCAGTTTTAGTGTCTCACAAAGACAAGCGTAACTCAAACATTAATGAATATTTGACGTCAAATTTCAAGCAGATGTCAAGGACAGTACTAGCAACCTAAAAAAAGGGAAAAATGGAAATTCCATAAGCCTCGGGAATTTTAAATCGAAAATTGGTCTTACTTTTTGGACACAGAAGTACAGCTTTCATTTTCTTTAATTATTACTAAAAAGTGTGTATTTTTATTATGTATTGTTAGATACTTTTTTTTTTTTATCCCACTTGGTAGACAGCAACATCTAGATTAAGTCCATGAATCTGAGTTCACTTGTAATGAAGGGGGATGGGCAGCTTCTGTTGTGACGGTAGCCAGACTTCTACCCTGTCTGACTTGACTCCGTGTTGCTGAAGAAGGAGGGCAGTGTATTCTTGGAGGATTTTATGGGGAACTATTTGTATATCGTATAAAAGAAAACCAGGAAATATCCCACCAGATAGTCCGACTGACGAGTCAAGAGGATGAACGTAAAAACGCCATCGAGTCTCTTCGTTTTTTGAAACAGTGTCTACAACAAAACCGCCGAGTTGAACCTCCACCGGAAAACTCACCAGCTCTATTTGCTATATTTAATAACATATAAATTTTTTTTTTTTTTAAAAAATATCCAAAAAACTCGTTAGCATTTGAAAAATAAGAAACTCTTTTAATAAGGCGCGCTTTTAAAAGACACACTGTAATGCGATTTAGAATAAGACAGATAAAAAAAAATTGTAAATGAATATATACTAATATTTTAAATTCCTTTTAAGTGTAATTTTTTTTTTAAATTTTTGTTCCATATCCAAAAAAAATATAAGAAAGTAAAATTTAAATGTAGTCATATTTAGTGTTAAAAATAAATCTTGTGGCTTGCAGATTGGGCAACCAGATTATAACAGGGTGTTATTAGTTGAGATACTTGAGGTACACGTTTGAGAACTCACAGCTTTATTTACATGCACAAACACCACACACACACACCATACAATTAGAGACATGCAATATTTAACATATTTAAAAACAGATAATTATAGATTTAAGGTAGGATTCCACTTTTAAACTGAAAAGGACAGCCAGGGTGATCTAAAAACACTTCCTCTCGGGGAGGTAGACCAGCGGACCATTTTTTCTTGAACGTCACAGGCGGCACTCTGTTGAGTGGCTAGTACTGTGCATTATTTGCATTTTGTCTTGGAAAAATTATTTTTGTCTTAAAACTTAAAATAGTTTGATTTTTGTCTTAAAACTTAAAATAGTTTGATTTTTGTCTTAAAACTTAAAATAATTTGATTTTTGTCTTAAAACTTAAAAAATAGTTTGATTTTCGTCTTAAAACTTAAAAATAGTTTGATTTTTGTCTTCTTACAAAAATTTGTCTTAAAATAACAATAATTTGATTTTTGTCTTAAAACTTACAATAATTTGATTTTCGTCTTAAAACTTACAATAATTTGATTTTGTCTTAAAACTTACAATAGTTTGATTTTTTGTCTTAAAACTTAAAAAGTTTGATTTTCGTCTTAAAACTTAAAATAGTTTGATTTTTTTGTCTTAAAACTTAAAATAGTTTGATTTTTGTCTTAAAACTTACAATAATTTGATTTTTGTCTTAAAACTTACAATAATTTGATTTTTGTCTTAAAACTTACAATAGTTTAATTTTTTGTCTTAAAACTTAAAAAGTTTGACTTACAACTTAAAAATTTGATTTTTTGTCTTAAAACTTAAAATAGTTTGATTTTTGTTTTCTTACAAAATATTTGTCTTAAAACTTACAATAATTTGATTTTTGTCTTAAAAACTTACAATAGTTTAATTTTTGTCTTAAAACTTAAAATAGTTTGATTTTGTCTTAAAAACTTAAAATAATTTGATTTTGTCTTAAACTTTATAACTCAAGATACATAACTTTTTTTTTTTTTTTTTTTTTTTTTTATTTACTGCTAAACTTATACTATAACTCATAGATAATGGATTTTGTTAGAAAACAAATGGATCGTGCTTTTCTATCACACAAATCATCCAATACATTTGCTTAGAAAAATATACATAACTTTATGCAAAAAATAATATTTCGTAGCCATATTTGTCCAGTTTACAGAATCGAAAATTTTATATTTTATTTGCTTGAAATGGAAAAAGTTATGGGATGTACCATTATCCCCTGAATTAGTGCACTTCAATTTCGTTTCCGTCATCGTTACTTCGGGAAACCAACTTATATATTTTTTAAACCATAACTATTATTCTGCTTATGAACATTTTCAACCACATTAATGGTTAACTATAATAAGTTACGATCTTTATTCTGTTAGCCACGATGTTATTATTTTTAGTAATACCTTATATATAATAACAGATCCATTAAAATTCACAGAATTTATTAAAGCGTCTCATTTCTTACATTTAAAGCATCTCATTGTTTGCATAACTTGTTTAGATGGTTATAAGTATGAAACATTAAAATTATAAGCAAAATAAATATAAGTTGTTATGGTAAACAGAAACCGTACATTTCTGTAATTGCATAATTGTACATAATTAATAATGCAACCAGTGTATAATTAATTATACATAATAGATGATCAAGGCCATAATCCCATCAGTTTTTTTTTTTTTTTCTTTTTCAATTCCTTCTATTAGCTCACCCTCTCCCTATATATAACTTGTTCAAATTTTCAAACGTTCATAAAATACTTTTTATTCATCCACTCAAGTACAAACACATTTTTTTTAACTTGTAGTGGAGGACACTTGATGTTCATACAGTTTTTTCAAATATTATTGCAGTAATTAAATTTAAATTTTTAGTTTTTTTTTAGATTTAAGTTGCTACCAATAGATGGCGCCAGATAAACTTAAAAAAATGAATTAAAATTATTTATAAAAAGGCCATTCTGCATTATAGTGAAAAAAAAAGTAGGAATTGACTTAAAATTTTTTTTTTTTATATTACTTGTTTAGTTTTACTCTTTTTTAGGTATGTACACTCAAACTATTAATAACAATAGTACAAAAACCTTAACTATTTTCCAGAAAATAAATGGTAGTTATCTAAGAAAATTTATCAAGCTGCTTATTTTTCAAGTATTGCTGACAGATAATTATTCCCTTTTCTGACTTTTCCTTTTTTTTTTTTTTTTTTTTTTTTGCATTTTGAAATACTGAACTGAACACTTATTATTTCTACAACTCATTGAAAAATAATAAAATCAACACATGCTTTTCAAAATTCTATTTTAATAAATGAACTATTTTCCACGTCGACTTTTTCTCATTTCTGAAATTTTGATAATTAAACTAAATAACTTGTAGTCGTTGAAATCTACTTCAAACCGTAAATCCCGGTCTAATATGAATGTAGAGTATTAGGCGTAGGGATGACAATCCTACACCGTAAAAATAATACAACATCTCATATTTCGGAATCTGCCAGTATGCAGAAGGCTTTGGCCCACCATGGGGCCGTTGCGTTTTGAAGAAGAAAGAAGAAGAAACTAAATAACACTTTCTGTTTTTCTCGTCTTTTTCTTTAAAGACGTACATTTTCATCGTAAAAAACAGCAGTCACTAGACTACTGTATAATATATGATAGCCTGTATCAGTTCTTTTCAAATTTTTAAAGTCGGGACACATTTAAAATTCGGCAAATAATTGTAGGTGCACTATATACAAATTTCTGAGAAATAATCATCCTTTATTATCACATCGCTCACAGTTTTTATCATCCCTTCCTGTTTTTACAGACGGTGGAGTCTCACAGGCTGCAGTGATTTTTTTAGCATCAAAAATCACATGAACGATACCGCTCCTAGTAGCAAGCTAAGTAAATTATAATTCCTAGCTTCTCGGAATCTCCTTTGGCTTATATTGCTGTTCGGCGACTTTTTATGAGAAGAAA
Source organism: Caerostris extrusa (assembly GCA_021605095.1). Lineage (NCBI taxonomy): Eukaryota > Metazoa > Arthropoda > Arachnida > Araneae > Araneidae > Caerostris > Caerostris extrusa. The sequence continues at coordinate 31,154 of BPLR01006223.1, forward strand.
AGAAAAAAAGCAATTAGAAAATTTAGTTGTTTGGAATTAAAGTTATCTTTGAATGAGAAAACTGAAAAAAAAAAAGTAAAAGTGTAACTATGTTTATGTTTGAATCTGAAGACATATTTCTTTGGATTACCACTCATGAAATTGTCTAGGTTCTGATGCTTCCAGTCGTATTATTGGAAAACCACTAGGATATGCACTAAAAACAGTGTTGATATCTTTTATGCCTCAACAAAATACTGATTTTAATTTTTTTGTACTCAATTTTCATCAAAGGATCACAGATGTTGTACCCTATTTTTAATTAATAAAATGCAGTCTTTTTTTCAAGTACCACTATCGTATGCTAGAAATAAAAACGGATATTAACATCATTAAAAGATCAAAATCAATACTTTTCATTTCTGTAATTTTCTTATAAACTAAATAATACTTGCTGGGATTTTTTTTTTCAATGAAGTTCATTTGATTCTTGAATCTTAATAGACATGAATGGAATGCAGTCTAACAATTTTTTTAATAATTAAACTGAATTCTGTTTTGAATTTTTGTGTGACCAATTTTCATTTACTTTGCTCCCTGACATCAAGGCAAACAAATGTTGAACGCTATTTTTTTAATTAACAAAATGCGATCTTTTTCAAGTACCTCTTCGGGTATGGTAGAAATAAAACGGATATTAGGATCATTAAAAGATGAAATTCCTCTACGTCATCAGTGAAAATTCAAGAGTCTAGTTTCCCATTGGTTAATTTTATATTTCGTGCAGCACCATCTTAAGTACTTTTTCCTCAAGGGCGTTGAAAAAACTTAATTTTCCTTTCCACGATAACTGCCAATAAAGAGATGAACTACGTTAATAAGTTTTTTTAATAGTTTTTGATCCCAAAGAAGGCTCAAGTTTTTAATGAGTTTATCTAGAGACTATATTAGTATTTCTGGAAGTTTTTATGAACGGGCGGTGAAATTCTTTAGTTTCACGCATGAGGGCGCTCTTTTAAAAATATATATAAGACACTCTGAAAAACGGTTTTTAATTTATAGGTGGGTAGCTTTTTAATGATTTTTAGTATATATTTTTTTTTTTGTGTGTGTGTTTTACAAAAAAATATGGTAAACTCATTTCAAAGATCAAAAGGTTTTTAAAACGCTGATGCATTTTATTTTATTTTTAGGCTAACAAGATTAAAAAAATAAATGTTAAAAAAATAATCTGATAGAAAACATTTTAACAGTTAAATGCCACAGTTGGTTTAAAATGTCTACATACGATTAATTACTAATTCTAGACTATGAAATACATTAGTTTCTATGAAGCATTAAAATATTCGAAGTTGAACAGACGGTGGAGTCTCACAGGTTGCAGTGATTTTTGTTGACATCGAAAATCACATGAACGTTAGAACTCCTAGTAGTCAACTATGGAACTTATCTATCCTAGCTTCTCGGAAACCTTCTTTTGGCGCATTATTGCTGTTTGCGACTTTTTATGTGAAGAAAGAAGAAAAAAAACAAACTGAAAGGTCAGTTATTTTTAATGAAAGTTGTCTTTGAATGGAAAAATTTGCAAAAAAAAAATGTATATACATTTATTTTTAAATCTTGGCACATATTCGTCTGAAATACTACAGAACGTAGCCAGAAATTTCCTTGCCACCGGTGCACCCAGTCATATCTTTTGAGAACCACTAGGCTATGCACTAAAATCCGTGTTGATATCTTTTATACCTCAACTAAATACTGCTTTTAATTTTTTGTAATCAATTTCATCAAAGGATATGTTGAAATCTTTTTTAATTAATAAAATGCGATCTTTTCAAGTACCACTTCTGTATGCTACAAATTAAACGGATATTAACATCATTAAAAGATCAAAACCCTTGCTCTTCATTTCTGAAAATTTCCTTGCAAACTAAATAATACCTGTTTTTTTTTTCAATGAATTTCATTTCAATCTTAACTGGCATTGTTTTTTATTAAGCATTAGACTAAGTATGGAACGCATTATAGAAATTTTTTTATAATTAAACTGAATTCTGTTTTATTTTTTTTTTTTTTTTTTTTTTTTTTGTGACCAATTTTCATTTACTTTGCTCCCTCACATCAAAACAACACAAATGTTGGATCGCTATTTTTTTAATTAATAAAATGCGATCTTTTTCGTACCTCTTCGGGTATGGTAGAAATAAAACGGATATTAGGATCATTAAAAGATGAAATTCCCTCTACGTCATCAGTGAAAATTCAGAGTCTAGCTTCCCATGGGTTAATTTTATATTTCGTGCAGCACCATCTTAAGTACTTTTCCTCAAGGGCGTTGAAAAAACTTAATTTTCCTTTCCACGATAACTGCCAATAAAGAGATGAACTACGTTAATAAGTTTTTAATAGTTTTTGATCCCAAAGAAGGCTCAAGTTTTTAATGAGTTTATCTAGAGACTATATTAGTATTTCTGGAAGGTTTTTATGAACGGGCGGTGAAATTCTTTAGTTTCACGCATGAGGGCGCTCTTTTAAAATATACATAAGACACTCTGAAAAACGGCTTTTTTAATTTATAGGTGGGTAGCTTTTTAATGATTTTTTATATTATTTTTTTTTTTTTGTGTGTGTGTGTTGCAAAAAATATGGTAAACTCATTTCAAAGATCAGAAGGTTTTAAAACGCTGATACCTTTATTTTTTTTTTAGGCTAACAAGATTAAAAAAATAAATGTTAAAAAAATAATCTGATAGAAAAACATTTTAACAGTTAAATGCCACAGTTGTTTAAAATGTCTACATACGATTAATTACTAATTCTAAACTATGAAATATATTAGTTTATATGAAGCATTAAAATATTCGAAATTGAACAGACGGTGGAATCTCACAGGTTGCAGTGATTTTTTGTTAACATCGAAAATCACATGAACGTTAGAACTCCTAGTAGCCAACCATGGAACTTATCTATCCTAGCTTCTCGGAAACCTTCTTTGGCGCATTATTGCTGCTTGGCGACTTTTATGTGAAGAAAGAAAAAAAACAAACAGAAAGGCCAGTTATTTGTAATGAAAGTTGCCTTTTGAATGGAAAAATTTGCAAAAAAAAAAAAAGTGTATATACATTTATTTTTAAATCTTGGCATATATTCGCCTAGAAAACTACAGAACGTAGCCAGAAATTTCCTTGCCACTGGTGCACCCAGTCATATCTTTTGAGAACCACTAGGCTATGCACTAAAATCCGTGTTGATATCTTTTTTTATACCTCAACTAAATACTGCTTTTAATTTTTGTAATCAATTTCATCAAAGGATATGTTGAAATCTTTTTTTTTAATTAATAAAATGCGATCTTTTCAAGTACCACTTCTGTATGCTACAAATTAAACGGATATTAACATCATTAAAAAAGATCAAAACCCCTGCTCTTCATTTCTGAAAATTTCCTTGCAAACTAAATAATACCTGTTTTTTTTTTTTCAATGAATTTCATTTCAATGAATGTAATTTAACTGGCATTGCTTTTTATTAAGCATTAGACTAAGTATGGAACGCATTATAGAAATTTTTTTATTATTAAACTGAATTCTGTTTTGATTTTTTTTTTTTTTTTTTGTGACCAATTTTCATTTACTTTGCTCCCTCACATCAAAACAACACAAATGTTGGATCGCTATTTTTAATTAATAAAATGCGATCTTTTTTCAAGTACCTCTCCGGTATGGTAGAAATAAAACGGATATTAGGATCATTAAAAGATGAAATTCTCTACGTCATCAGTGAAAATTCAAGAGTCTAGTTTCTCATGGGTTAATTTTTATATTTCGTGCAGCACCATCTTAAGTACTTTTTCTCAAGGGCGTTGGAAAAACTTAATTTTCCTTTCCACGATAACTGCCAATAAAGAGGTGAACTACGTTAATAAGTTTTTTAATAGTTTTTTGATCCCAAAGAAGGCTCAAGTTTTTAATGAGTTTATCTAGAGACTATATTAGTATTTCTGGAAGGTTTTTATGAACGGGCGGGAAATTCTTTATTTTCACGCATGAGGGCGCTCTTTAAAAATATGCATAAGACACTCTGAAAAACGGCTTTTTTAATTTATAGGTGGATAGCTTTTTAATGATTTTTAATATATATATATATATTTTTTTTTTTTGTGTTTCAAAAAAAATATGGTAAACTCATTTCAAAGATCAGAAGGTTTAAAACGCTGATGCATTTTATTTTATTTTTAGAATAACAAGATTAAAAAAATATGAAAGTATAAAAAATGATCTTATAGAAAAACATTTTAACAGTTAAATGCCACAGACTTAAAATATAGACTTAGAATATTTACGTTAGACTTAAAGTATTTACGTAAGATTAATTATTAATTTCGGACTACGGAATAAATTAATTTTTATTATACATTAAATTATTATTATTTATTAGTTTACCAGGATCATAAAATTTGATTAATCCCTAATAAAATTCAAATGTTTAATTTAACTATATTCGTAATACCATAGTTTAAACTGCTAGATTGCTTTGGTCATTAAAAAATACTGGTTTTAATAAAAGTTTTAAATACTGGTTTACTAAATGTACTACTTTTAATTTTTTTGTCGTCAATTTTTATCAAACGATCACAGATGTTGAACCCTGTGTTTTAATTAATAAAATGCGATTTTTTCAAGTACCACTATTGTATGCTAAAATTTAAACGGATATTAACACCATTAAAAGATCAAAATCCCTGCTTTTCATTTCTGTAATTTTCTTGTAAACTAAATAATGCCTGCTGGTTTTTTTTTTGAATCAAGTTCATTTGAATCTTAATAGACATGCACTGAATGCAGTTTAAATTTTTTTTATAATTAAACCGAATTCTGTATGGAATTTTTTTGTGACCAATTTTCATTTACTTTGCTCCCTCACATCAAGGCAACACAAAATGTTGAGCGTTATTGTTTTAATTAATAAAACGTGATCTTTTTCAAGTACCTCCCGGTATGGTAGAAATAAAACGGAAATTAGGATCATTAAAAGATGAAATTCCCTCTACGTCATCAGTGAAAATTCAAGAGTGTAGAACAGCAATCACTAAACTAACATATGTTATACTGAACATATGTTAGCCTATGTCATTGGTTCTCAAACTTTTAAAATGGAGACACATTTAAAAATCTGCAAAAAATCGCAGGTGCACTATAAACAAATATCTGAGAAATAACATCTGCTACTAAAAAATCGCAGTTTTATATCCGGATGGTTAGTCCATTGATTCTTGTTTAAAGAATGGCTAGTCCCATAGGCTGCAATGAAAATTGTTTTTAACATTGAAAATTGGGCGGATGTTAGCTGTTTTAGTAGCCAAATTATCATTCCTAGCTTCTCGGAAACCTGTTTTGGCACATTATGAATGTTTGGCGACATTTTATTTGAAAAAAAAAAAAAGAAAAAACCAGAAAGTATAATTGTTTATATTGAAAACTCTCTTTGAACAGGAAATCTGACAAAGAAAAAGCGTAAGTATATATATTTTTTTAATATCTGGACACATATTTTCTCTGGAGCACCACAGGGCGCAGCTGGAAATTTTCTTGGTATTGCTGCAGCCTGACGCACCCTTTGAGAACCACTGGATTTAGCCCTAAAAACAGTGTTGATATCTTTATGTAACAAAATCTTGCTTTAATTTTTTGTAGTCAATTTTCATCAAAGAATCACAGATGGTGAACCCTGTGTTTTAATTAATAAAATGAGATCCTTTTCAAGTACCATTTCTTTGTGCTAGAAATAAAACGGATATTAACATCATTAGAAGATCAAAATTCCTGCTTTTCATTTCTGTAATTTTTCTTGTAAACTAAATAATAATATCTGCTGATATTTTTTGTATTTTTTTTTTCAGCGAGGTTCATAGATATACATGGAACGCAGTTTAAAATTTTTTTATAATTAAACTGAATTATGTTTACCAATTTTCATTTTCTTTGCTCCTTCACATCAAGGCAACACAAATGTTGATCGCTATTTTTTTAATTAATAAAATGCGATCTTTTTCAAGTACCTCTTCGGGTATGGTAGAAATAAAACGGATATTAGATCATTAAAAGATGAAATTGTCTCTACGTCATCAGAGAAAATTCAAGACTCTATTTTCCCATGGGTTAATTTTGTATTTCGTGCAGCACCATCTTAAGTACTTTTCCTCAAGGGCGTTGAAAAACTTAATTTTCCTTATCCACGATAACTGCCAATAAAGAGGTGAACTACGTTAATAAGTTTTTTAATAGTTTTTGATCCCAAAGAAGGCTCAAGTTTTTAATGAGTTTATCTAGAAACTATATTAGTATTTCTGGAAGTTTTTATGAACGGGCGGTGAAATTCTTTAGTTTCACGCATGAGGGCGCTCTTTAAAATATACATATGACACCTGAAAACGGCTTTTTTAATTTATAGGTGGATAGCTTTTTAATGATTTTTTAATATATTATTATTATTTTTTTGTGTGTGTTGCAAAAAGTATGGTAAACTCGAGTCAAAGATCAGAAGGTTTTAAAACGCTGATGCATTTTATTTTATTTTTAGTCTAACAAGATTAAAAAAAAAGTTTAAAAAAATAATCTTGTAGAAAAACATTCTATCAGTTAAATGCCACAGTAGACTTAAAATGTTTACGTAAGATTAATTATTAATTCCAGGCTATGCAATATATTAATTTTTATTGTACGTTAAAAATAAGTTATTTGCTCAGGCTCATAAAATATTATTTACTCATACTAAAATTGAAGTGTTTAATTAATTGTATTTGTAATACCACAGTTTAAACTGTAAAATTTCTTTTGTTTTTAAAATATATTAAGAAATACTGGTTTATATTATTTAAAAAAAAAAAGATAAATATATAAATAAATACTTTTGCCTTTATCTCACATGTTAGTTTTAAACCATCGAAATGTAAATCAATTATTCAAATGTAAATCAAATTCAAAAAGTAAATCAATTGAAAATATAAATTAATTATTCAAATGTACATCAAATTCAAAATTTAAATCAAATTCAAAATTTAAATCGAATTCAAAATTTAAATCAAATTCAAAATTTAAATCAAATTAAAAATGTAAATCAATTATTCAAATACAAATCAACTTAAAAACGTAAATCAATTATTAAATGCAAATCAAATTAAAAATGAAAATCAATCATTCAAATGCAAATCAATTAAAAATATATAAACATTTGCTTTCATTCTAAATAAATTAATGTTTCAATTCTATTAGTTTCCTTTTATCTTGATTCTAAAATAATTTGGCTTTGTTCGGTTTAAAATATCGATTTACATCATAATAGAATTTCATAGAAGAATATTTTTTTTTTCGATGTAAGCTATATTATTATTATAAAAGCTTTTAAATCGGCTTTGGGGAAGTTTATTTATATTATTCATGTTGCTATTTATCTCATATTTATTCAAAAACCCTTTCCGTAATTGAAAAAGTTCATGGAAAAAATGTTTTTGTAAGATTCATTTCTTGAATTTTTGAAAAGTCCCTTTATTAGAATATCTATAAATTAAAAAAATAACAACAAAGTTAAGGTAAAAAAAAAACATAATTTAATATCTCTGTAATATATTTCTTTATTTTAAGAAAATAATATTATTATCACGGCTACAGATGTAAAAACAAAAAAAGATGATTTTGAAAAAAATAAAATTTTGATACCTCTATAAATAATGCACCATCATCAATAAAGTAGATTTTTTTTGTTGCTTTTTATAAAATAAATGGGTTATATTTATAAAGTTAAATAATTAAATAAATCGCATGTAAAGGTGTTGCTGTGATTACCTCAGTGTCCGGCAGCACGGACGGACACCCCATGAGTAGTTTACTTAGAAATGGATCATATTATATTTTATCTTTTACTACAATTATGCTTATTTTATTTTGTATTATTAGCTCAATTTTTTTAATATACCAATTAAAAAGAATTTTAAGATTTAAGTAAGGCTTTCTAAGAATTTTAAATGTATAGGACATTATGGTAGATGTATATAATGCACATGTAATGTATTACATATGAATTTTAAACATCTACCATCATAAACAACATTCATTGTATATAAGCATATAAACTCAAGAGTGAAAATTAACACCATGAAGGAATCGTCATACATTGAATGAAATTTAATGACGTGGAAGGCAGTGATCAGGTGGTAGTGGTACAAATAACTGATTGGAGAGTCAAAGAATCATTCTTTCAATAACAATAGATGGGAAAGTATTTTGGGGTTCAACCACGCGCTTTGATAGACGGCAGATTGTACGATGGCACGGAGTCGAAACAAGAATTTTCTGAAAAAGAGCATTCCATATTGTTTGTTATGTGCATCCACAGTTGTTAGTACTTATGCAAAGTGGAGGAATGACGGTGAAACCACCAACGAAAGACGACATGTGCAATCGGACGCCCATATCCGGGGAATATCATGCCAAAGAAAAGATCGTCGGAGACTGCCGCATGCAAAGAAGGAAAACGGAGCCAGACAATATGAGGGCTGGCAGTCCAATAGAAATACAGGGCCTGGCAAGCTTTGAAGGGAGAACAGCTTGGAGCTGGACACTTCACTGGATACCAGTTGCTGTTCAGATTACGCAGCAAACGTCCCATTGTGCCTTTGCATGAACTGCGGCATCCCAGACCATAACTCCGGGTGCCTCCGCTGGGCCCGATACATCGTGAGGTGGGTCCATGGATCAGTGGGAGAGACGAATGCCGGTCATCACGATGAATCACGGATTGTCATTCATCATGAAAACGATGCTGCCAATCAGCACGGCAGTCTTCCAGGAGAACAGTTGTTCCCTCAGGCGGCGATGGTACAGTAGGTCATACACAGGCCGGTGGTGGCGGCAGTCCATGGTTTGAGGGACGTTCTCTTGGGCGTCTCTGGGACCCTGTAGGTTGTAGAGCAGTGCATGAATGTTTACAGGATATCTGAACATCATCAGCGACCATGCACCCTTACATGGAGCTGACGTCACATTTCGCTGGAAATGGAATCTTCCAACAGGACAACGCCCCTTGTCACAAGGCTAAAATTGTGTTGGAGTGGTTCCAGGAAAATTATGCTGAATTCCAGTTAATGTCCTGAGCGCCTAACTCACCGAATCTCAATCCGATAGAACACATTTGGGATGTCCTGGGACGGCAGCGCAGAGTTCAAAGTTCAAATCTCGCAATATCTTTCGTCGAATTTGCATGACCGTTGCTTAAACACTAGCAGATAACCATCTGTCTCCGGCCATCTACTACAGGACTTGTGGCCTCCATCCGCCGGGTTGAAGCGCTGTTCAGCATACGCATGCGCTGGGCCAATTTGTTATTGACAGGTGGTCATATCATGCGCTAATTTGCATGTCCTGAAAATTTGACTCACTCGCTTAAGTCCTTCATGGTGTTGCAATTTTCACAAACATGAGTTTATATATATGCATATTATGATATTATATATATATATATATATATATATTATATTATATTACATTTTACTATTTTAAAATGATTCATAAAGTTTTAAAGGAAAAGACAGTTTTGTTGTTTAGGGAACCGTAGGTAGAAATCTGACTTGGCTTCGAGTCAATAACGAAGGAAGGCAGTACCTTAGGGAGGGCTTTTTGTTGAACTAAACGGGATTTGCCTATCGTATGGGAGAAATCTCGGCAAACTCCCACCAGGTAATTTGACTAATGAGGCAAGATGCTGAAAATCGCAAAAGCATGGAATCTCCTCATTTTTGAAACAGTGTCTACAACAATGCCGCCAGCGGACTGAACCTCGGTCCTTATGCTCACCAGCGGCAAATTAACCCAGTTATCACAGCACCACAAGTTGGATATTTAAAAAGTGAGCATGAAATATAACATTATTATGCAATAATATAAATATATAAATGTTTATATAAAAATATATTTATTATGGAAGATGTATAAAATTCATATATAATACATTACATATGCATTATATACATCAACCATAATAAACCTATATACTGTTCATCGACTATAAATCTTTATACACTTAAAACCCTTAAAAAGCTTTACTTAAATCTTAAAATTCTTTTTTAATTAGTATATTAGTGAATCGAGCTAATAATGCAAGATAAAATGAACATAATTGTAATAAAAGGTAAAATACAATATGATTTCCACTCAATAATCATTCAAGAAAGCTTTAAATGCTATCCTATCATTCTCATACAAGCTGAATTAAAATCGCCATTGACCACACTGCACACTGTACCACCTTGCCTCTGAACCCTGCCCGACTTAGCCGTGTTCTTAAGATTTGAGCCAAAACAAGACAAAGGGTGACCTCAAAATAACGGACAAAGTGTTGGTTTAGATAAAGCTTTATTCTTTAAAGCGGGTTTCCGGACCTACGAGCACCAGAGATCCTAAGTAACGGATTGCGAGATTCTCTTTAAAAGGGGTTGCAACTTTTTTTTTTTTTTTTTTTTCAAAAAAGGTTCCACCCTTTCCCCCTCATCCCCTTTTCTTCTAACTTTTGGTCCGAGATGTTGGTTCTATACAGCTGATGGGCTTTTGCCGAGGAGAATGTCCTAGCTTAAAAGATGAAAGCCTCTATTTTTCTTTTCTTCTTCCTTCTATCTTTCTTCCTCATCCACTTTTATTTTTGTGTCCTCAGCAACAACGTCGAAGAAAAAGAATCACAAGAGTGGAAAGTTCACGTGAATTTATCTTTTAAAGAGATTTTTACCCCCATCTCCCTCTGCCCAGCCTTTTTTTTTTTAACCCTTTGTATAAAGGATACAGGATAAATTGAAAAATGCACTTTTGCTTTAAGACCCGGAGATCTCCATGGAGCGATAAGGACAATGTCCTCCAAGAAAATCCTTCTGATGAGATGTAAGCAAAGCAAAGCAAAACAAAAATTGCCCCGAATACATGAAATTGATGTTTACGTGCTTTTTGTTTTGTTTGCTTTGCTGTTTTTGCAGCTGCAGACAGTGTCTCGTAATAGGAATAGCTTTATTGGGGTCAGTGTGTCCCGACAACAAAACTGATTGGATTATTGAATGGAAACTTGTTAAGAAGCTTTCTTTACTTTTTTTTTATCCTTTGTTCTTGCACCGCCTTGTTCTCTGATCCGATATTTGGGCAGCGAGATTGCGCCATCATTTTAAAAACATTTTTTTTTTGTTTGCCTTCCAATAATATTTTTGAGACGCTACCAATTTTTTTCTGGAATTTAGATTTAAATTATTCGATGTTCGTAATATCGTTGTTTATGAAAATAAATCCTATAGATGCACGCTGAAGATCGTGTAGTGTTCTATAATATTCAATATTTTTAAGACGCTACTAGTTTTTATTCTTGATCTTAGATTTAAATTATTCTAGGTTCGTAATATCGTTGTTCATGTGAAATAAATCTATACTTCTATGTGTTTTGGTAAACATTTAGCAGTGTTAATCCCATTTAATTTGATTAATTAATTTACGTCAAAGATCTAGATTTGCTAAACAACATACTTTTTGTTAAGAAAAAGGAGAAAAAAAATTAAATTTATAAATGAAATAAATTTTTTTTAAAAATATTACAATAGTTAATGGATCAAAGAATTTATTAACTAACGTAATATTTAAAAAAAAATTTGGATCGAAGAATCCATTAACTATCGCAATATAATTTATCGTATATGAGTATGTATCGTAGTATGTATTACGGAAGTTAATCTCAATTCAGAAAATACAAGTAAATGAAGATCGTGTAGTATTTTATAATATCATTCCAAATTAATAATATATCTTTCTGAAAAGACTATCATTTGTAACTATGACAATCAAGTAGTAAATGAAAGTTGGAATTATGTTCTAATATATTATTACTGAGGTAAATATGAATTGTGTTTTCATTTAGAAAACGTAAATAATTAATTTAAGCCAATATTCTATATTTGCTTAATTACATATTTTTTGTTAATATTAATGTGTAAAAAATCAACTTTATAAATGCAATTAAATTTTTAAATAAATATTACAATAGTTAATGGATCGAAGAATCCATTAACTGTCGTAATGTATCGTAGGTATTACGGAAATTAAGAATCTCAATTCAGTTAAATCTCAATTCAGAAAATACATGTAAATGAAGATCGTTTAGTGTTTTATAATATCATTCCAAATTAATATTTTATTTATTAATATGATTTATTATTTTATTTATTAATATATAATATTATTCCAAATTAATATTATATTAAATTAATATATTTTGAAAAGACTATCTTTTGTAACTATAAGAATCTAATAGTAAATGAAACTTGGAATTATGCTTTACAAATTATTATTGAAGTAAATTTTATTTTCATTTAGAAAACTTGAATGAATTAATTTACATCAAAATTCTAGATTGAAATAAAAATTTAAATTAATTTTAAAAAATTACAATAGGTAATACATATTGATTTTTTTTAAATTAAAAATCTCAATACGGTTAAATCTCAATTTAGAAGATACATGTAAATGAAATCCTTCTAATATGATAACATTCAAATATAATATCATTCCAAAATATTTTATAATAATTTGGAATGATATTATATATTCAAATATAATATCATTCCAAAATGATTTTATAATATTTTACATAATAAATATATTCCAAAATATTTTATAATATTTTATGATTACATAATATTTTTTATAAAAAATATTATGTAATATATCATTCCAAATTAAAAATATTTCTTTTGAAAAGACTATCACATGTAACTATAACAATCTAACACCAAATGAAACTGGAATTATGTTCCAATAAATTATTGAAGAAAATTTGGTTTTCATTTAGAAAACTTGCTTATCAAACTTTCAACGACATATCTTTTAACTTAGATCTATATATTAAATAGAGGAACATAGATGAAAAGGCGTTTCGTAATGTGTTAACTACTACATCTATGTAATACCAATAAAAGTATATTTATTATTAATGCCAGAGAAAAATGAAATAGTTACTTACTATTCTTTTGAGAATAGAGAAAATTATTCAACTCAAAGCATTGTATGAAATGCTATTATCTGCATCATATGAAAATAGCATTATAGGTTTATCGGCATGCATTATGGAAATAGGATTTATTGAGATCAAAGAAATAAGTATTCATAAGTATTCTTTTGCTACATTTTCCTATCCTCTTATTGTCAATTGAGATTTATTCATTCAATATTTTAAAATCGAGGATATCTCTTAACATTCCTTTATTTTTAAAAATTCTTAGTGTTAAATAAATAAAAAAAACAAGTAATATTAATTCAAGTAATCTTAGTGTCAAAACAATAAACAAACTATATCCTATATATTGTATGAGGTAATTAATATAAAATTAGTTGGTGTGTAATGTTACTTTCTAGTCCCTTGCATTGTTACGTATTGTTAGATACAGAAGGATACAATGTAAATAAGGGAGGATCTTCTATACTGCATCCATATTTAGAATAAACACTTTCATGGATGGTGCAGGACATTGAAAAACATCAGCAGAATTATATAATTATTTCAACAAGTAAATAAGCATAGTCACACATGTGATTAATTGTTAATTTTAACTTTTAGTGGAACGCGTTAAATTTTAACTTATTATTAAAATTAATTATCATTAAAGTTAACTTATAAAGTAAATTTTAATGTAACATTAAAAAAGAAAGTTACAACATCACTACTACTAATACAGTTTTCGTCTCGTTTTTGAAACAGAAGTGTAGGAAGAAAATTTATTGGTTGGAATTCTTCATTTCACTTCATAATTCGAAGTAAAATGGAAACAATATGGAAAAATCTGGCATTACAACAAGTAGTATTTGATGGAGTTCGCACCCTTTTTTTTTTTTACGTTCGCTAACCAAGTGGAAGGACTTTCGGCTTAGGGTTTATATTCCAACTCCAGTATTGAGAAACATTATGAATAGAATGTTATTACCAAATTGTAGTAACTTACTTTTTATCTTCTTTTGAAATCCTTATATCTGAAATTCATCCCTCTTCATTCTTATTTTGATTTTGCCTTGTGTGTTTACAATTTTTAGATCTTTCATCCATTATTTCTTCTTCTTTTCTCATTGTCGTAACACCCCATGGGGGGCTAAGGCCGCTTGCCTACGAGCTGATTTTGAGACAGGAGATGGTTCCTTTTTACTGGGTAAAGTTGATAGTCCTACACCGACCGCTCTACAGTGATATTAGTCCGGTGCCTACGGTTCAAAGTGAATTCCAAACCACTAGAAACGTCCATTGCACCGCCGAAACTCAAACCCGAAACTAGTGGCACCAAGATCCATATATTCAGGCGTCAGGCCCCTTATTTTCGACCAATATTATATAAATAATTTGCTCATAACTATTTCGATTGACCGCTATATTGCAAATATCTTATGATGAATGTTACAAGGTACCGCCCCTTATTTGTGAAGCTTAATTGTTTTTTCACCTCACTACTGCTATGAGTAACATGTAACAAAAGCAAAAAAAAAAAAAAAAACCAGCTGGAACCGATTATTATTTAATTTATTCAATTAAAACATTAATTGACGTGAATTTCATATGAAGGTCTGGAGTTGGTTTTATTGATTTTCCTTCCGCAAACAACTTTTTGACACTTGAAAAGTGTCTCACAGACCATTATTATTATTTTATGATGAAATGAAGGTGATGTAAAATGTTTAAAGTGACTTTTTTTAAAGAAACCACCTGTTTGAAAATAATCTTTACTTAAACTAATCTAGTGTTTCAAATAAAGTTATATTTACTGGATTAAAATTTTAACTTTTCCTCCTTGTCTATCTCAATCAACTAGTGTGGTAAACTTAAGTAAACAAGCGCACATATACCATCGAAGCAAACGTATCTCAAAACAAAAAGCAAAGGGTAAAGTTAAAAAGTAATTCCTCAGATACCAAAGCTGAAAACTGCTCAGTAAAAATGCACAACTCTCTACCGTAATCTAAACACACACAAACTCGGAACTACGTTCCCCTGCAGGAATCGGCTATCTCTATTCGGTTCCGAGACCAACTTTGTCGAGGATTAAAGAAACTTTGTCAGGGATTAGGAAGCAGAGCAAAGTAAACTTAGTTAATTAATTCAACTAGTCTTACGGAGCTCAAGTCCTTGTCACCTATAATGAGTTGGTGGTTGAGTTTGAGCGTCTTGCTGCACATTTTTATCACCCACACTTTACTTGCCCGATTCCAGCCTGATCTTGGCAGGGACCGTCTTTGTTTGCTTTTAATTAAAAGATAATGATTTTATAAATGATAGCTCGATGGAAATGCTGCATTGGACTGTGATTTTGAATGGGAGCACGTTAGCAAGATAGACATTTCAGGTCGCTAAAATAAATAGAGCAGTCTGGATTGCTGAATTAATCATATTTATCTGTACATACGTTTTTTTGTCACTTCTGTGTTGCGCTTCGTAAATATATTTTAACCTACACAGAAATTTAATATTTTACGTCCTCGAAATTGGCATTTGCATAATTGGAATTCAAATGACGCCCGCATTTGTTCTGTTGTTTGAATTTCTGGATTTAAATCACGTTTGATGAAGAATATGTATGGATGTAAAATTTAACAACAGTTTAAACAAATATCGTGGTTTGTATTGTGTGCTAATAATATTAATGAAATTTTCACATCTGCATTTTCTCTTCGTAAATATACTCAAATTTCACATTTGATACTTGCACATTTCATGCAATGCACTAAATAGTAGTTTTATACTATTTAAACTAAACTATATAAAAAAATTTAAAAAAATTTACTTAAATTAATCTAGTGTTTCAATTAAAGGTATGTTTACTGGATTTAATTTTTAACTATTCCTGTTTGTTGATCTCACACAACTACTGTGGTAAACATAAGTAAACAAGCTCTCACATATACCAGCGAAGCAAACATATCCCAAAACAAAAGCAAAGGGTAAAGTTAAAAAGTAATTCATCAGTTACCGAAGCTGAGAATCCTCGGTAAAAACTGTGAAGGATTATGATGATGAAATCATCAAAATATGAGCTTTTAATATAATCATGTTAACAATTATCTATATTTGTGTGAAACCATTATGTTATGGTGATGATAATTGTGAAACAAAGCTGATGTAAAATGTTTAAATTGATCTTTTTTAAAGAAACGACCTGCTAGAAAATAAACTTTGCTTAAACTAATCCAGTGTTTCAAATAAAGTTTTTTACTGGATTTAGATTTTAACTTTTCCTCCTTGTTTATCCCAGGCAAATAGTGTGGTAAAAGTTAAGTAAACAAGCTCGCATATACCATCGAAGCAAACGCATCCCAAAACAAAAACAAAGGGTAAAGTTAAAAAGTTATTCATCAGTTACAAAGCTGAGATTTCTGAGTAAAAATGTTGAGTCATTATGATGGTCAAAAGATTTTTTTTTTATGGTATTTACATCAAAAAGTTTTAATATAACTATATTAACAATGATGTAAATACATGAAAACCATTATTATATTATGGTGATGGTGAATGTGATGTTAAAAGTTTAAAATGATCTTTTTTTTTTTTAAGAAACCACCTGTTTGAAAATAAACTTTACTATAATCTAATGTTTTAAATAAAGTTATGTTGACTGGATTTAAATTTTTACTTTTCTATCTTGTTTATCTCAGGCAACAACTGTCGAAAATTTAAGTAAACAAGCCCACATATATCATCGAAGCAAAAACATCCCAAAGCAAAAACAAAGGGCAAAGTTAAAAAGTAATTCATCAGTTACCAAAACTGAAAATTCCTCAGTAAAAATGCACAACTCTCTACCACAATCTAAACACACACAAACTCGGAACTAAGTTCCCCTGCAGGAATCGGCTATCTCTATTCGGTTCCGAGACCAACTTTGTCGAGGATTAAAGAAACTTTGTCCAGGGATTAGGAAGCAGAGCAAAGTAAACTTAGTTAATTAATTCAACTAGTCTTACGGAGCTCAAGTCCTTGTCACTTATAATGAGTTGGTGGTTGAGTTTGAGCGTCTTGCTGCACATTTTTATCACCCACACTTCACTTGCCCGATTTCAGTCTGATCTTGGCAGGGACCGTCTTTGTTTGCTTTTAATTAAAAGATAATGATTTTATAAATGATAGCTCGATGGAAATGCCGCATTGGACTGTGATTTTGAATGGAAGCACGTTAGCAAGATAGACACTTGAGCTCCCTCTAAAATAAATAGAGAGTCTGGAATTAATCATATATCTGGTTTTTGTCACTGCTGTGTTTGCGCGTTGTAAATATATTTTAATCTACACAGAAATTTAATATTTTACGTATTCGAAATTATCATTTGCATAATGAGAATTCAAATTAAAGCCCGCATTTGTTCGGTTGTTTGAATTTCTGCATTTAGATCACGTTTGATCAAGAATATGTCTGTGTGAAGATATAAAATTTACGATCGCTTAAACAAATATAGCGGTTTGTATTGTGTGCTAATAATTTTAATGAAATTTTTCACATCTGTATTTGCTCTTCCTAAATATACTCAAATTTCACATTTGATACTCGCACATTTTACACAATACAAAATAATAGTTTTATATAATTTGAACTAAACAATATAGAATATTGTTAAAAATAATTTTTTAATGTTCTTAAAAGTATAAACAGTAATAAAAGAAACAGAAGTGTCAATAATTGCATGTAGTATTAACTAGCTATGCATTTAAGACATATTCTTAGTATCTAATATTTATAATATAATATGTTTACCTCTCAAAATAGACCATGACATTTAATAGATTAGTAAGGTAAAATATTACATGCGATTTTTCGCTAGAATTTAAACGTGACTGATTGAAAATAAGAATTGTTTTCAGATATAGAAACTATTTAATATTGCTAATCTCAATATTAAATAGTTACTTAAGATTAACACCGAGTTAAATAGAGTTTATCAATATTACTTTGTATTTAGGATATGGAAGAATATTTTTTAAATATTGAAATGATTCACTAAAGATTTTACAAAGCTCTTTATATGTGAAAAAATAGTTTGCTACTAATCAATAAATTTATCAACTTTTTAAATAAAATTTAGAAGTTGTATTGACTTATAAAAATATTTATTCTTGATTTCATTGCTAAGTAAATAATATTTATTCTATTCTATTTCGAAAGATTTCTGTATGTCTAAAAATATAGCATATTTAAGTATGGAGGTATATATGAAGTATGAAGGTATATTCAGCCGTTTCATTTTTATTTGAATTAAAATTGAGCATTATAGTTTAATTAATCGTAATGGAAAAATTAAATAATTTCAACTTTCAGCTTATATTACTGCATATCTGACATTTGATTTTCTTTTTATCCTTTACGAAAATTCGTTTCGCCTTGAATTGATTTTATTTTAAAAATAAAAAAAATGATGTAATAAAACAATAGAAAGTAATGCATTTGCAATAAATATATATTATCTTTATTTTTTAGGCGAACTGAATACACATTATACAACTCTGCTCTATCTGTCAACCAAAGGAACGCAAAAAGCTGTTCAACAACATGGGACGCGTCTTGGAATCGCTGGATAAACACGAAGATGCTTTAAACTATTACAATGATGCCATTAGGTACGTATTTAACAACAACCATGTTTAGTGAAGTCAGTCTTTCTTTTTTTATTCATTTCGAATTCGTATGTGCAACAGCTGCTGAAACGTAACAGCTGCAACAGACACTGTTATTGTAAATCCGCATTAATTACAAACAAAATCCTGAATAATGAACATCGTCCTCAGTATAATTCGGGCAATTCTAATTGAAAATACAAAGACAATGTGTTAACACCTGGTGCCTCCGTTTATGTCAGCATAACATATTAAATTCCACTTACTGGAATTTCAATTAACTAAATATCTAATTTAAGGAAATATCGACTGTTGTGGCGTTCTCTTATCAGGGTATAATGTCCATGTTGTAAATTTCGGCCGTTTCTGATTTCCGTGTAATAATACACATCGCTAATTGTTTGAATATTTCTGAATTGTAAACATTATTCATATCAATAATTGAAACTGGATAGATTAAATGAAAATTGTTTAATACTCAACTAATCTCACTGGAAAGCTTAGAGTGACTTATATTTATTTTGAAAACATCATTACTATACTCTTATATTATTTAATATAATGATGATTTTATACATTAATTTGGTATATGTCTTTTTCTTTCTGAATTGAAAACATCGTTCATATCAAGAATTGAAACTGGATATATTAAGGGAAATTGTTTAATACTCAACTAATTTCACTGAATAGATTAGAGTGACTTATAGCAGAAATAATTTATTTTCTTTTATTTTGAAAATATTATTACTGTACTTTTATATTACTTCATATAATGTTGATTATTGTAGATTAATTTTGTATAATTCTTTGATGTATTTTCTTGATACGAATCATTAAAGTTTAGCCTAATTTATTAGTTAAGCAAATCAATACTCATTCGGTTGTTACTTATTTGATTGTTTAAAACAACAAATATTTCATTGTTTTTAGAAAACTACATATTCATATCTGAAATGCATACACTTGGCTATAAAACATTGATTGACGACCAATTAGAAATTGTAAATATTTATTCAATGCTGATTTATAAAATATAATGCAATTTTATCTAACTAAATTAACATTAATTAATTATAAAGACTTATTAAATGCAATATATATATATTTATTCTTTTCTGTATTTAAATGTAACTCAATTAATGTATGTGTTTAAAATTTATATCATTTCAGAATACAAGCAGATGACGTGAGAGGGTATTTGAATCTTGGACGCGTATATACCCACCTTAGACGATATGAAGAGGCAGAGGATACATATTTAAAAGCAAGTTATTTAAATTTTTTTTATAAACTCTAATCAGAAAATTCATAAATTGGTACCATTAACATCTATCTCCCAGGTTATGTTAAATATACTTAATGGATCTAATAAAAAATATATATTAAATTTATAATATCTATATAAAATTACCTTTTGGTAGAATTTATAATTTTTATAATTTGCTTATAAATAAATGTATTATTAAATTACATGATCCTAGAGAATAATTTCACTCTTCAGTAATTATTTAGGCAAATTATTATTTGCATGTACATTATAAGTGTAGCATAAAGTGTTTTTAGAAAAAAAATGAAGATTTAATTATAATAAATTCTTTTTTGTCATACAAAATGTAGATATTAATTATCAATTTTATATAAATTCTTTATATGTAATGTCAAAAACAACAGAAAATGTAAAAGTGCAAGATAAAATAAAAAAAAAAAACGAAATAGACAAGAGACTTTTTACTAAATGTTGCCAGTGTGCATAGCAAGAAACATAAAAATAGTCAGTCTGTTCAAATAATTTATCAAAATATAGTACAGAAATAATTGGAAATAAATTTATTCGTGTTTTAATAATTATCGTTTCGTTGAAATATTTTTTGTTTATTTTTTAAAATATCTTGCATAAACAAGAAAGGCGAAACTGCAAATAAGTAAACATGTTCACCAAACGATAAACTGATAAACTGTATAATTATATTTGAAAGTAAATATCCGCATTTATACAAAAAGTAGGAAAACAAGTCGTTCAGAAAATCAACAAAAGCACTTTTATAATATCCAGAAGAAACTTTTTAAAGAAGTATGTACTCTCAGCAGGACATTATACACAATAATATTTCAACTCACTAGGTAACTATTCTCAAGACAAAGCAAATATAGCGATGTATTCCAATAACATGAAAAAATCTAAATTCCTACTATTTAGAAGCGACTTGGTTTAGGCGTTTATCAACTCGATTTATATATGCTAATATATATATAAATCGTTTCTTTTTGTAAAATGCAGACAAATGAGGCAGAAATACATTTAAATTCTATACGTGCATGTATCCTCAATTTAATTTGACCTTTTTTTTTGCAAACTTAAAAAAATGTTTGAAATAAAGTTATGAAAAGTATTTTATATTATTAGTTTAACTACACTTACATTTATGTTCGTATAAGTGTGCAAATAAAGAAAACTACCAAATCATCTTAGTCCAACTTGACAAAATATCCTAGGCCAACCAAATAAAGCCATTGCTCTTTCTCCCATTCCGAAATATCGAATCCCCAAACAGTTGCCACGGCATGATCCTGGCATTGATTCAATTGACTGCGGGCATCTTCAGGGATCCACTGTGTGCCATCTGCTTAACACGGGATCTCTAATTGCAGGCGAAGTCCCTGTTCCTGGACCGCGAGGAGAGCAGGGAGCGCGAGGTGCGGGTGCACCCCAACCACCTACAACTCTTCCTCAATCTGGCCTTCCTTATCTCGCGCAATGACAGCAGATTGGAGGAGGCGGATGCAGTAAGTACACTCGGCCCATTTCCTTCCCAACAAGTAACTGCTAATGGGAGCAATAGCTGCACTCTTGCTGCCTGCATCCCGGTAAATGAATCGAGTCAGTAAATGAAACGCGGCACCATTAGGGGTGGCATCTGGAATGCACCAAGGTTTCTTGAGCATGCGGCATGCGGGATGGTGTTTTTGGGTTGGCGTGGAATAGAAGATTCAGGTGTTACTTTTGAGGGATTAGTGGGAGTCATTTAGGAATTAGTATCATTATTATTATTTTTTAAGTTTCCATTATGTAACTTTCTATTCATATGCAATTCGTTAGAAAGGACAGTGCATAGTCAGAAGTAAAGTGGGCATAGTCAGAAGAAAGTGGTATATTGTATCTTGTGGTATCAAAGGAATAGCGTTTCAAACGATAAATAAAAACGAAATATAAATGTTAAACAGTATTTAAAAATATAAGTAAGATCACTTTTCGGATAAATGAAATGCACAAGGTTCCTTGAGCATGTGACATGCGGGAGGGCGTTTTTGGATTGGACGTGTATTTTCAGGTTGGTATGGAATCGAGGATTCAGGTGTTACTTTTGAGGGATTTGTGGGTGTCATTTTGGAATTTGTATCATTATTATTATTTTTTTTTAAGTTTCCGTCATTTAACTTTTTGGTTCATATGTAATTCGTTAGAAAGGACAGTACATAGTCAGAGGTAAAGGGGACATAGTCAGAAGAAAGTAGTATCTTGTGGTATCAAAGGACTGGTGTTTCAAACGGATATCAAAAATGAAATATAAATACTAAACAGTATTTAAATAAGATCACTTTTCGGATAAATGAAATGATTTTTTACAACTTAGAGTATTTTTCACTTGGACTCCTTTACCGACAGGCACAGAAGAAGTTTTATCTAGCAAAGTAAGTACACTCGGCCCATTTCCTGCCCAACAAGTAACTGCTAATGGGAGCAATATCTGCACTATTGCCGCCTGCATCGGGTAAATGAATCGAGTCGGTAAATGAAACGCAGCCCCATTAGGGGTGGCATCTGGAATGCACCAAGGTTCCTTGAGCATGTGGCATGCGGGATGGCGTTTTTGGATTAGGGTGTGAACTGCAGTTTCGGGTTGGCGTGGAATCGAGGATTCAGGTGTTACTTTTGAGGGATTTGTGCGAGTCATTTAGGAATTGTCATTATTATTGTTTTCTAAGTTTCCGTCATCTAAACTTTTGTTCAAATGTAATTCGTAGGAAAGAACAGTACATAGTCAGAAGTAAAGTGGACATAGTCAAAATAAAAGTGGTATCTTGTGGTATCAAAGGACTAGATTTTCAAATGGACATCAAAATGAAATATAAATATTAAACAATAATTAAGAATAAAAAAAGTAAGGTTATTTTTCAGATTTAATGTATATTGTTTACAACTTATGACATATTTCACTTAGGTTTTTTTACCAACAGATATTGAAGAAGTTTTACCAAACAAAATATGAGCAGACTAATGAGCGTTATCCAGCTGGATATGTGGATAATTAAGCTTTAACCCTGCCAGATATGTAATCTTTACAATGTTGCTACAATGCACCCACATTTTGTAATTATTGAGATGAATATTTTTAGAATTGCTTACAAGTGCTCAATGATAAAACTTTCCAGGCTGTTGGTTAATCACCTTTTGAGAGTGAAAGCATGAAGTTCGGAATTACCTTTCGAATATCGAATCAAACACTTTTAATTCTGGAGCCAATATAATTTATTGTAATCTCCTTGTAAATATCTAAAAAATTTATTAATCATAACATAATCGAAAATGTCAAGATTCCTTTTTAAGTATTGATATAGGATATTTTTTTTTTTTGTCTATTTTATTTTATTTTTATCTTATTTTTTAATTTATTTTTTATTATAAGCATTTAATAAATCATTACTTTAATTATTGTATAAATAAGTAATTTTAATTAATGCATCCATTAATATTTTCCCCTCATGGCATCTCTGTGTTTTCTTGATTTTTAATAAAAACAAAAGGAATGTCGTATATCTGGTACTTTAGATACATGATCTTTAAAAATTAATTAAAATTCTTTGTTTGTTTTCAGCCACTCAGTTTCTTTTTAATTTTCAGCTTTATCGGGAAGCTATCACTCTAAGATCCGACTTTACAAATGCTTACCTCAATCGAGGAGATGTTTTACTGAAAATGAACAGGTAACTAACAATATTTATGATTTAAAACATCAATTTATGCTACCTTTTGTTGAGATGTTTATCTTTGCTTAAAACAGTGCAATATTCGGTAAAATAAATCAAATTCAGGAACTATTTGAATATATATCCAAAATAAGGGTGAAATGTTTCATTAATGTTATAAACTGATAAATTTCAGTTTACAAGTATCGTATTTATTGATAAAATTTTACAATTTTATTTTTCAGATAACATTTTTTTTGTTCATTTTTAGCTATTACCAATGTTTTAAGATATGTTTTTTTTTTGTTCTATTTTAATATTTAATAAATGCTATTTTTTTTTTAAGTGTTTTAAGAAAATAGGAAAATAATCAATAAAGTGTTTTATCTGGTTTGTAGAAAATATGAAAATAATCAATAAATATATAATTGCTATAAAATCCACAACCATTTGTACGTTAATAAATACATTTCTATATCATACAACCATTTGTACGTTAGTAAATACATTTCTATACCATACAACCATTTGTACGTTAATAAATACATTTCTATACCATACAATCATTTGTACGTTACTAAATACATTACCATACAATCAATTGTACGATAGTAAATACATTCCATACATATATACATTTTCATTCTGAAAAATATTGTTTGTCAGGAATAATATTGCGATAACATATCTATACATTATTAAAGTAATGCCTGCAGAAGTATGCAAATTAATAAAATATTTAAAAATTACCAAAATAATAATAGTCACCACAATTAGAATTCAATAGCTGATTAGAGAACTAATATTAAATATAGAAATTGAATGAAAATACATTTCAAAACATTGTGTTAGTACTCAGTTATAACTTCCATATATATTCTCCATTTTATTCATGTGAAAAATTTTTTTGAAAAATATTTCTTACGAAAAGCCATTAGAGTTCAAATTTTGCATAACAAAAACTATTACTTTAAAACAATAAACTTTTTTTTTTTGTACATTGATGTTCAGTAACTAATGATACGAAAAAACTTTGTAGTGATGCAAATCCATAAATAGACACCATTACCATTCTTTCTTTTAACATAAGTTCAAGGAATCGAAAGAAAATCCATCAAGGCCTATTGGAAATGCAACAAAACTGTCTCTAACAACGCGAATACAGTACTTAACATATTTTGAAATATACAATATTTTTTTTATTCTGCTTTCTTTCCCATATCCATTTAAACTTTCTAAGAAATTTCTGTATCCTACATGGCATTACTACTTCAGAATTTTTTTTACCCACCATCGCTTTGTTAAAGGCTATACGAGCATGTCAAAGAAATAATAATAGTCACCGAATAGCATATCGAAATAATAATAGTTGCATGAAATATGATGTATAAATTATTATCAATAGATGACATCTGATTAAGAAACTAACATCAAATCAGAAAAAAAATCACTAAATGAAAAGTATATCTTTAATCGTTCCTTTAGTACTCAATTATAATTTCTACATATTCTCAATTTTATTCGATGTGAAATTTCATTTTGAAAAATATTTTTACAAAAAGTCATTCGATTTCAAATTTCGAATAATAAAAACTATTACCCTGGAACAATAAAACTTTTTGTATTATATTATGTTCAGGATATAGTATTTAATATATTATTATATTTAATATTCAGGAACTAATGAAAAAATCTTGCAATGATGGAAATCCATAGAGGCACACCATTACCATTTTTAATTTAAACGCAAGTCAAAGAATGAGAAGAAAATCCATCGAAGCCTATTGGAAATGTAACAAAACTATCTCCAACAATACTTAACATATTTTGAAATATACAATATATTTTTATTATTCTGCTTTCTTTCCCATATCCATTTAAACTTTTCTAAGAAATTTCTTGCATCCTACATGGCATTACTACTTCAGAATTTTTTTTTCACCCACCATCGCTTTGTCAAAGGCTATACGAGCGTGTCCCAGGTGATAACCTGACTAACAAACCAAGCATTCGCCGATCGACAAGGCACCGTCTTGTTTTTACGACGGTACATAAGACGCTGCCGTACCACTGCTCTCCCTCGCATGTTTATATATGAAAGAGGGTCATGGTACTATGCACACGGCCTGTGTTGCATTAACTTTTCATGATTCGCTTTCTTTCATCAAATATGCACCGACATCTCTGGGATTCGATATGGCCGACAAAGCGAACTTCGCCCAGCATTGTAGCTAGCTCTACAAGGCAACCCTCTTCCTGTAGCAGTTTATTTATTTACGTGGGAGTTAGTAATGTGTTCTCGGCGTATGCTCAGAAGAGTTGTTTTCAAATTTTTATAGCTTCAGGGGGGTCGTTTCTTTGCCTTTTATTTTTTATACCTTTCTTTACTTCTTCGGGAATGCTGGGGCTAATGGAAGAAGTCGCCAACACAACATTTCAGCTGGAAATATAACCAGGATGTATTTTTGGTTCTGGAAAATTTCTCGCGAAGTCGTTTTCCTTTTCTGTTGAATGCCAGGGCTGTAGTAGTTCGTTTTTCTTCCTTTACACCAAGAAATATTTTGTTTTGAGTTCAATAAATCAACTCGTGGTAGTTTTCACTTCGTGAAAAGTTAAGCCATTTATTTATTTTTTTGTTTTTGTTTAATAACTGTTGAGATAGTTTTGAACTGTTTTGTTTTTTAAATTTGTAGATATAAAGTTATAAATATTTGAATACACACAAATGGATTTTTTAAATTTTCTTAAAGAAATGTTGAGTAATTTAATTAAAATACGAAGTAATGTAAATATACAGGTATAACAAATACTTTTGACAAGGTTTTTTTTCGGTTGTTTTCAAATTTATATAGCCTGGGTGGTCATTTCTTTCCCTTTCCTTATTTTTTATTTTCTTTGTCTTTTTATACTATGCTAATGAAAGAAGCCGCCAACACTTTGAACTGAGCACATTGAACATAGAAATATATTTTTGGCACTGGGAAATGTCTTTCTAGCTTGTTATATTTTCTATAGAGAGCCAGACTGTTGCTTATGTTTAATTTTTATTCTAAGAAAAATTCATGTCAATAAAAATCAACTAGTCATAAAATTGGGCTGCATTTAAACTTACTTAATGTTCTGTCAACTAGTGACAAAATTGTGCTGCATTTAAAAATTCTTAAATTTCTGTTTTGACATTAGTTATTTAAGTGATCTAATTCAGTTAATAGATTAAATTTAACAAAGTGGGAGCATACGCACACAAATATTGTATATATATATATATACATATATAAAGACTCATAATGGTAATACTACACATCTGTTGAGCAGTTTTAAACATCTGTTAGCAAAACATATTTGTTTGGTATATGTTTTGAAGAATTATCTTCAAACTCCTGGATTCTTACTTTCTTTCTTTACAAAACTATTTTTTTTTAATTGTAACTTAACTAATCTCAGAAAAATGACGAAACATTATAGCTGAAAATGTAAACAAGATTTAACCAAGATTTATTCTTAATCCTAGAAAACTGTTCGTGTTTCTTTCTCTCGAATGCCAGACTCTGTAAGTGTATTATGTAATAAATACTCGTATTTCGTGGATATTTTTGTTTTGAGGTCTATAAATCAATTTAATAGTTATTTTGTGCTTCAATAGAAGTTGTTTGGAAATTTGTTGGGACGCTATATATATTTATGAATTTTAACGTGTTTGAGAAGTAGAGATACAACTGTACATAGAGATACACTTTTTTTATTTGTAAATATTTCCAAAAGCAAATTAAAATATTATTTACAATTTAAAAAAAAAATAGATACAACAAACAATTACTACTAGTTTATCAAACCAATTAAATTTATGATAATAAAGAATTGCAAATTTATTGCAAACCACGGAGTTTTACAATGAATAATCAAAAGAACATTTTAAACGAAATTTATAACATTTACTTCATTATGGAATTGCAACATATTTACGCATTAGAAATGTTATGTTCTTAACCTTAAAAATATTTGAATACTTTATAATTCTCGTTAAACCAAATTAGATATTTAAGGTTAAATGTGTTTTGAATATTATTTAAATTATCTGGTTTCAAAAACAAATTACAGTATTTATCATTTACTATTTAAAAACAAATAGATATTTTGTTGGGAAAAAAAGTTGCTATTGAATAATGGTTTGATAGCTTTATAATTATCATAATATTTCATTTATAAAAAATTAATGTAGAATAGCTTAATAATGAAATTAAATCAAATATTTCAATGAGATATTTTTTAGAAAGTTGAAATATAATAGTAGTCAGATTGCTGTATACATTTTTTATAATATATATATAGGAAAATAAATGAAACATAAAATATAATTACTATTAAAGACCAACTGAATTTCAAATCAAAAGAGTTAAAAATAAATTTGTATTAAATTGGTAGTAATAAATTAAAAAATATCGATGTACCTCCTTTTAATAAAAATAAATTTATTATTGTCGGCTCGATTCTATATTAATTTTTACAATACGAATCAATTTTTTAAAGATTTAAAAATACTTTAATTATTTTGTAACGTCTCGGCCAATACGAGGCTTATAACGGTTTCAAGAAGATAGCCACTTTCAGGTTCATGTGAACAATTTAAATTTGATTTACGAAAAAAAATTATATATATATATATATAAAGAATTCTATTTACAAAAAAATGAAAATTAAGGAACATAAATTAGATACACAAGTGCAGTTCACTCCAAGTTCGAAAATAATCCAAAGTTCTCAAGTCTAAGACAAATCAAAACACCTGGTATGCTATGACCACAACTCAACTCTGATAGCGTTTTCACGAAACCACAAAGAGCTAGCTCACTTTGAAAAAAAGGCGGAAAACTGCGGCCTATTCTGTCACTTCAGAGAAAAGAAAAAAACATTTCTGGTCGACTCGTCGCAGAACTCTCTCTTTCTACTTCAACAAAAATCTCCTTTTTAAGACAATCCGTCAAGAGGGGGGGCGGTGTCAGCTTCCCTCACTTCCTCATTGAGCAAGAATTTCTCAGCTCAGTCTATCGGCGATGGAACAACTCATGGTATATTCCATATTCAATCTTGTAGTTGTTTAGACCAGTAAAGGTCTCACAGACATTCGCTAATTTCCTGAATCTCATTGTTCATGATAACGAATACCTCATGTCCTATTTGAGTGACAGGTTGTTCTCATCAGTGAAAATACTAATTTCATGTAATATAACTACCCACAATAAAGATCGCCTGCTGCCATAATTGAGTGATTGGTTTATTATAAATTTTCAAATAACATACATTCCGCTCTCCCTGTGAATGAAATGCCAAAATGCTTCTCATGTGAAAAAATGCTACATTATTAAGAAAAAGTGAAAAACATTTCTATGTACCATAAAAGCAATATTTATTAATCCGTACTTTACGACAAAGTGTGTCAGTAAAACGGCGTGTATTAAAATTTGAATAATATAGACTTTGAATCAAGAATTAAATAAAATAATTAATTTATGCCAAATATATTTTTGATATGATTAATTATTGCTTGGAAATAAACCCTATTCACATGAGAGAAATATTTTAAATATCAAATTCCATTGTCCAATCCTTATTCATCGTATTTCCCAACTTTGTTTTTAATTTTACATATTTTATTCCGTCGAAAAAATTTCTATTCGAGAATCGAAAGTGCATTAGACATCTACGTTAACAAGTTCTCGAAACTAAATCCCATTTTTTAGCCAAAATTACGATTCCATCCTTTGACGCGAAGCAGTCCTTATTATTTATTTTTTTTTAAATTATTCTTGAGGGAAAGAAAAAATTTTTTTTTTTAAATTATTTCTACTGAAGTCTACTGAACGTGTACATATATGAAAGAAGATAGAAAAGAACAAAAAAAAAAAAAAAGAAAAGAACTTCTAATTGTCTTCAAGCTGGGTATAAAAGGACGTTGGGGGTAAAAAAAAAATGTGGAAAAGCAATCGTAAAATCTCATGAATATTAAAAAGTCTTAAGAACCAGGAAGAAGCTGCATCTTCAATCGATGCTTGCATCTTCTTAGAAAAGGGTATATAGTAGAGTGTTTACTCTAGAAATCTTTGACTGGGAAGTAAATTTATTCATTTCATTTTCTAACTTTTTTTTCCATCTTTTTTTCTTACTTTATTTCTTGCTTTTTTACACTAGGACCAAAGAAGCAGAAGCAATGTATCAGAGAGCTCTAGAGTTTGACGATTCTAATCCTGATCTGTACTTCAATGTAAGTACTTCTGCACCACATTTATATTCAGTATTTTTTTTTTTGTACATTATTATTTGAGTTTCGCGTTCGCTTAATACTACAAGGATACTGAGCACTCTTTTTCAAATATTCATGTGATTTTTATTTCTGATTCCCGTTCCGATATTTATTACTTTATTTTTAATTTTATTTCTATTTTATGTTTTTAGCGAGATATTCGTTTGCGATTTTCAGATACTTTTAGCTTTTTTAATTTTGACACTTGCTTAAAAACAATGATTGTTTCAGGATAACATAACAGCTTATTTCTGTTTTTATGTAAAAGAATAATTTTTGACATACGTTTATAAATCTCAAGGCTTTATAAAGAATTTGAAAAATATTTTAAGTGATTTTTTTAATTTAAATTTTATTTCGTAATTCGACAGTTACTGAATTAAATATGACAGTTTTTTAACACTCGCAAATTGTTTTCAAATTTTCCTTTGGTTAAATCATAAATGTTTTTAATATTTATTACAAAAATTAAATGTGTTGATAAAGGCTTTTAGTTAGGATTCAGAATTTTCAAAATTAAAACATTTGTAGAGTTCATACTATAGTGTTGTAATTAATATACACTCATGTTTTTCAGGCAAAGAAAGAGACAGAAGCAAAACAAATTTGATTTGTAAAGTCTATTTATTAAACAAATGGTAAAGAGCAAAAAAAGATGCTATATGTTTGACATTCTTAAAAATTGCGATTTTTATTCCCGGAGCAAATTTCAAAAAGAACCTATTTACAAAAACAGTATAATTTTGGTTAATCCTGACCAAAAAATTAAATTGTCATATCCTCCAATTAAAAATGTTTGCAACGGGGCGTTGTCATCCAGAAATTCAGCACCCATGGTGCCCCGAAACAAAACATGTTGTTCCAGAATGACATCCCGATAGCTGTCATTTACACTCTGAACATGCAGGTCAGTTCTGGGACCAAGAATAATTTCTCCCCAAACGAGCCATCCTGCACCACCGTAACGGTGTCGTTCAATGGTGTTCTCTTGGGGGTTTAGCGCTTCCATATGAAAGTCCGGCGAGAATCAGACTGCAACCAAACATGGACTCGTCGGAAAACATCACAAGACCACTGTTGTGGTGTCCACAAATGCTCTCTAATCCAGGTTAATAGGCGACAGTGAGTTGTAAGTGGAACACATCTGACAGGCCTACGAGCATATAAACGTTAACGGGTCTGCCTTGAAACTGTCGTACCGGTAGTTGAAGAGAGCTGACGAGACAGGTCTGATGCTGTGCTCCGTCTGTTTCTTTTGGCGGTAACTGCTAAATACCGGTCCTCATTGTACCTCGGGGGTGAAAATATATGATTATTACCATCATCTTGGAATCGTTGCCAAAGCCTGGAGATTACACTGTGGGCGAAGTTCTTCGATACTTCCAGCTGGGTACTTTGAATTACAGTCATCCGAAATTCTACCATAAAAAACAAATGCTTTCTTTGTGCCATAACTATGCGGTTATGCAAAGGTTTTTTTAAAGCGCTTAGAACAATTTTACTTCTTTGCCACCATTTTTATACCCCTCTCTTACACACTCATTGTGACGTACTATCCGCGCCAGTAAATATTCTTCTTCAAGATGTGTGTGATATTCTAAGGTGAAAATTTTATTTTAGAGTTCAATTGTGATTCTGAATTATACTTAATTTATGGACATGATATATGTTTTTAAGTATAGAAAAATATTCTAAGTTTAATTTCAGACAAAGATTAATTTAGTAAAAAAATGAAATCACGTTTAATTGTATTTTCCCTATATTTTTTTAATAAATATTAATAAAATTAATTTATAAAATTTAATTGTAAAATTAATTTATAGTTATTTTCTATTTAATTAAAATTAATTAAATTAAATTTTAATTTTTAATTGAATTAAAATTTAAAAGTTAATTTTTAAAACGATAATTTTTTTAATAAATGTTAATAAAAATTAAAAAGGAAAAGACAAAAAGAAGAGAAAGAAAAGAAAATAGTGCTATTTATTTTGTGATTTATAAAAATAAGTTTTATTTTTAAATATATTTCGAATTTTATTACATTAAATTTTTAAATAAATTCAAAGAAATAAGATCAAATATATATCAATTAAATACATTAAAAATTTTTTATTGATCATTAACGAAACAGTTTATGAAATATTTTATTTAAACAAAATCTGAATATATTGTGATTAAAAATTAAAAGAAATTTTAAAATTTAATTAATTTTCTTTTGAAAAATCTAAATAAATTAGGACATTTTAGGTTTTTAAGAAATACTTTTAAACTTTAAGATCTCATTAAAACATCTAATTTTTTTAAAATCTAATTTTTTTTATCTATCTAATCATTAAAATTTCTTAAATTATTTTTTACATCAAGACAAAATATTGTATTTATCATTAATTTTTTTTTATTGGTCTTATGTTTAAATTTTTCAAAAAATAAAACTATGCTAAATGAAATGCTTGTCTATTTTCAGCTTGGTATTGTATTGATGGACCAAGGAAGACACATGGAAGCTCTTGAACTCTTTAATAAAGCTCTATACATTGAACCCGATCATGAAGTAAGTTTAACATGACACATAGTTAAAAAGGTTTATGATTTTTAAATATTGAAAATTTCCAAAAACGATTAGTGATGATATATTGAAGATTATTAAATAATAATTAATTATTATTAAATAACTATTTCATGGCGATAAAACGACTATGTGTCATGGCTTTTAAACAATTATATCATATTGCCAAACGACTATGTCATGGCGCCAAACATTATATCATGGCGCCAAACGATTTGAAATATTTTAGAATATTTAAAAAACTTTTTATAAAATTTTTTCTATAACTTTTAACTAAGTGAAAAGTTTATTTTAATATTTATAAAGAATTAATGTTTTTTTAATAATCTTTCCAAAATAAAAAATTAAATGAAAACGAAACTTTTTGTTTTTAATGAAGATTAATAAAAAAATACTTATAAAATATTTTAATATTTAGCATTTTTGTAAACATAAGAATTATTCAATTGTTTTTAATTTTTTAATTAATTCAAAAATTTCATTACAAGATTTATCGCAATTCATTTTTAGAAGTCTTTGGAGTTTTCTGCCGTATTAATCCATGAATCAGGAATGTCAAGGCACCAAAACCTGGCCAGAGACAGGTAAGTTTAAAAATATTTTACTTTTTAAAAAAAAAAAAAAAAATTTTGGAAAAAAAAAGAAAAATAATTAATGCTTTATAATCACTTTAATTTCAGAAAGCTGTAAAACAAATAAAAGCGTCGTAACAAAAATAATCGTATCATTATTTTGAATTATTTTCAGACTTTAAATAATATATTGAGCTTAATTATGCATCATTGTACTTAAATAGAAAAGATTACTTATTCAGTCTCTGTTTTTTTTTCTAATGATTACCATATAAATTATAAAATAAAATGATTATATATATATATGCTGTGCCCAAAAAGTAAGACCAATTTTTTTTCAAAAACTCTTAATTTTTCCAAATTACTCAGGTAGAAATTATAAGCTAAAAAATACAAAGCAATTCATAGAAATTTCAGCAAAAGAAAAGAGTCGGGCTTTTAACCCCATCGCATGCACTTGTATGTTAAAAAGAACTACCATAAGACATTATTCTATCTGATGCGTTTTCTAAAATGACATCATTATTCAAAGTTGTCAAAATAGAACTATTCTACTAACGGAATTTTTTTTTTTAATTTAATCACTACCAAGTTCATAAATAAATTTTTAAAAATGTGAAATGTTTGAAAACTTTATTACTCTGACCTGTTCTGCAGAAAGAAAACAATGAAATACTTCCTAGACATCAACTGTGTTGTTTTTTAATAAATCATAAGATAAAATATATTCCCAAACTATACTCGAAATAAAACCAAGTATAAAAATAAATACAAAGAATTTAGCTTTTTCACGATGCATAAAAAATCAAAATTCTATACTCATATAATTCTATACCAGTTCTGCCCTTTTGTTAAACATATTCTAAAAATTGTCCAACTCTGCTTCTTTTCTAAATTATATCCTATTGCAAATTCGATATTTTAATTAGTTCTGAAATATAATTTTCAAACAAATTTTACTTATTTGCTATACAATGCGATTACATAATACGATAAAATTGTACGACGAAATAAACAAAGTAATCAATTAACAATTTTCATTATTAACAAAGCAAAAGTATGAAATTTGAAAAAAATCCTGTGTTTTTTTAAACACAATTTTACGAGTAATGACCTTAAATATTAAAAAAAAAAAAAATGACAAATATTTAGAAACAACACATAAACTTACAATAAAAAAAAAAAGCAGGTTTCAGAAATAAACTTTATATATCAGAAGACTTTGCACCCAAAAATCGGTCAAACTATCGATTTTGAAATTTTTAACCCCAAATTATACTTTGAAATTTTAAAAAAATGTTCTGGCCAAATATTCTTTTTATAAAGTGCCAGTTTTAAAGTGCTTATTTATGACGTTACATCTAGCTGACTCTAAAAAATCGAAACTGAAACTAACAGCTTTCTAACTCATGATGTTTGGCAGTTTCACAAAAGGCTACTACATAAGCTTCTGCAAAGCTGGATAAATATTGTTACGAAACATTCAGCAATAGAAGAAAATATCTAGAATAACTGTACCCATGACTTTTAGGCAGTATTTATTTACAGTTGATCGAACTTCCAGCTTTTGTTTTTCATCTTATTTTAGAAAGTTTTTTGTTGAAAGAGCAGAAGATTTGCGTTTTGTTGATAATCAGTGTGTGTTCATTTGATTAAAATATAATTAAATTAAATACTTCGTCATGCATTCAGTGTACATGTATTTGTGTGATTTAAAAATAAATACTAATACTAATTAATATGTATAATTAATTATACAGCTACAAATTAATATGTTGAAAATTAATTAACTGTATAGTTAATTGTAATCAATCAATTAATATAATGTATTTAATCAACTTAAAATTAATATTTAATTAATTAATCGTTTGCAAAACGATTTTATATATCTGTAAACAAGTTCATATTCGGTTACGATTTTTTTAAATTTGAGTAATTTTGGAAATTTTGTTTAAAAATTAATAGAAAAATAATTAATAATAAAATGAATACTAAAATTTAATTAAAAATTAATAATAAAATAATTAATAGAAAAAAAGTAATTTCAACTTATGACGTAAGTTATTTTAAAAAAATAATGAATATTTTGATTTTTTCGATAATTTTTATCAGTTTCAAAATGCTAAATATTAGACATTGTCCAATGTTCAGGTTTAGAGTCTGAGCTATTTGCAATTAAATTAAAAAAATTGATGTACGCCATTTTATTTGAAATTGTATACACATCTACTTATCCTTTCATACTAAAGATTTTAAAGTATTAATTTTTCCTGATACCAATAGAATTATTTAGCAAGCATAAAACATAAGTATAACATATGTATAATTTATTTCGTTATTTTAAATGTAAAAAAAAAAACATATCGTGTAGATAGCATGTCCACCAGTGTGAAAGGCTTATATACAATTATTTACGACTTTTTTCCAAAAAATTAAATGTTACAAAGTAAAAATAAATTTTCTCATTCAAACTTAAATACTTTGAAACATAACAATAATTTTACACCAAAATTTAAATGCATTATTATTTGACTTTTATGAATTAATTGTTATTTTGCTCCAAAGTAAATAAATTTTTTCATTCAAACTTAAATACAATTTACTTGAAACATAACAATAATTTTACACCAGAATTTAAGTAAATTTACGATGGTGTTGTACGAAATATCTCAAAATAACCACGTGAAATTCAAAATGATGAAAAAAAAGTGTTACTAAATTGCTAGAAACGTCTACTTAACTTCGTTTGTGAATCGCAGACAAGGTGTTTCCGCCTTCCTGTCCAATTCCATAATCTTAAATGAATTACTATGAAGCGAATTAATCGAATCAGTGTCATTACGGGAAAACTTCTTTTCTCCGGGCTCAAGACGCGTCTGAATTATGCGCCTGAAATCAGATTACTTCTGGGCGAAGCGGTTTCTTAATTGACTTTCAACAACCAACCCGATCGGCTTTTACTAATATTGAAACAGCTAATAGAATATGCGTAGTAGCTCCTTGTATCTTGAGTGTTGTGCTGTTTCAACTTGAATGTGAAGGTTGCAATTAGTTGTGTTTTTTTTTGCAGAATCCGTAAAACAGTCCACAAATTGAGTTATGCAATTTCGCAGTGGGAATGATACATTTGAATGATAATTAACGAGTTTTAATTAATGAATCTGTGTTATAATTGTAAAACATTTTACAGTTCTTGAACACTACGTAAGTTTAGTTCTTATTTGCGTTTGGTCCATGAATACATTTTACTAATTGATTTTTAGTATTGGGAAACGATTCTAATGGAACAATTTTATTTGCTTGTCAAATAATAGATTTAACTAAACATCGTTTGGGATATCACTTATACAAACACCTAGTTTCCGCTCACATTGTTTTTAATTCTATGAATTAATTAATAGAAAATTGTAGAATAGAATTCTATGAATTCTATTCTACTCCGTGGCCTAACAAATACTGCCCAAGAAATTTCAATGGTATTTGCCCGTGATCAAGCCAATAGAGTACTAATTGCTTATTACCAGGTCACTTTAGGATCAATTCAAAGAGGATGTGCGTAGCTTCTTGTATTAGTTGCAATTAGTGTGTTTTTTTTTTCAGAATCCGTAAAAACAGTCCACGAATTGAGCTATGTAATTTCGAAGTGGGAATGATACATTTGAATGATAATTAACGAGTTTTAATTAATGAATCTGTGTTATAATTGTAAAACATTTTACGAGTTCTTGAACATTACGTAATTTCGATGCTTCTTTACGCTTGGTCCATGAATACATTTTACTAATTGATTTTTAGTATTGGGAAACGATTCTAATGGGACAATTTTATTTGGTAGTCAAATAATAGATTTAACTAAACATCGTTTGAGATAGCACTTAAGGCTATATGCAACCACCTAGTTTCGGCTCATATGTTTTTGAAATCTTTGAAATAATTTAGTGGTCTTAAAAATGCTGACCCATGAAAGTTCGGTGGTATAGACTTTGATTTAATCAATGAAGTCCTAAAAGCTTACTACCAGGGCACTCTAGGATCAATTAAAAGCTATACAGTCTGTGTAAAAAGCATCCAGAAAATATAATTTGAAATACTTACCTAAAAGATACAGCCAAGCGCAATTTAGGTTTGATCAATGTGTTGACAGCATCTATCTTTGTAATGAAACATTTTGTGTGCTTTGCGATGGAAAAGTTAATTAATGGAACAATGGAAAAGTTAATTAATGTATGTAAACTAAAAACACATAAAAGTATTATTAGAAAAGAGTTGATTATTATTTGATGTATGATCATTTATTTGTTTTCGCCTTTTGCCATTCTTATATATTATTTATCTAGCACAGGATTTTCATAAACAGATTATTGAATATGTATTTTTTCAACGTAATTAATTATCTTAAATTCTATCATTTGATAACATAATGAAATATGGCTTTGTTTATTATATAAACTAAAAATATGGCATCTATATTAATGTTGCTTTGAAATAAATTTAAAGTACATAAATATAATAAAAAAATCTTAATGTTGTTTTCACAAAAGAAATTTTTAATTAATAATAATGTTATTATTATCTCATTTTCAATGTAATTGCATTAGGTTTATTTATAAAATTGTATTTTTAGGTTGGAACGAATAGTAGACAGAGGGAAAGAGACTGATAGAGTTTATGTGAGATTGGGTCTGATGGCATTGGATAGTAAAGATTTCGTAAATGCTGAGAGATGCTTTAAAAAGCTCT
The DNA here is from genome assembly GCA_021605095.1 of Caerostris extrusa. Taxonomy (NCBI): domain Eukaryota; kingdom Metazoa; phylum Arthropoda; class Arachnida; order Araneae; family Araneidae; genus Caerostris; species Caerostris extrusa. The sequence continues at coordinate 68,931 of BPLR01006223.1, forward strand.
TTGGTAAGCACACTAAAAAAATTATGTGTTTCCAACAAAAGTAGCTTTAATATTTTTTCTATATTAAATTGCTAATTAATTACTAAATTAATGAAAAATAATCATGTCTGAAAGAGCTATTAATCTAGTCAATATATTTGAAGCTGAATTTAATTGAAAATAAATATAATAAGTAATAAGATAGCTATAATTATAATTAATAATAATAATAATAATGTGTAGTAATACTTTAATTGAAGAGGATTTCCAATGATTTCAGTAGTTTTATTTATATTTCCCTGAAAAACATCAATTTAAGATGGTTTGATCCTCCTCCCTTATTTTCACTTTCCCTGGGAAAATCACTGTCTTAGCTTTCATTTGTTGATATTTAAGTCAAATGATCGTAAAACATATGTGTGAAGGGAGGTGTATTCTGATTTAAATGTCATAAAAATAAAGGGAACAACACATTTTTTTTGTATTTTGTTGTATTTTACCTGATCATTGAAACCATTTCCAAAAATACAAAAGATGTTGCAGACATTTTTGCATGATTTCCTAAATTATTAGATAAAAAAAAACCTGCCAGTTATAATACCCCTCTCTCCTTTTCATTTATGTTAAAACAATGTTCCGTTTTTGGAAAAGGAGATTTTATTTATTTATGTTTATTTTCCTCTTCGATAATCTCTTCCCTGTTCCCTCTTCAAGAAATCACTTCTACATCGGATGATTTTATAAACTAATTTTTTAATGATTTGAAATACGATGACGACTATTATTTCTGTTGTTGGTTCTTATCCCATTTAATCGACAGCAACATCTAGACCCCGTTGACGATTCAAGATAAAGGGGAAAAAATGCAACTTCTTTTTATTCTTGATCTTCAGGCACAAAGACATGGGGCATCCAAAGGGAAAAGTTTGACTTTGCACCATCCGGTTATTTCCCCCGGAACTGGGTGCCCATTTTAATTGCCTTTTACGATATGCACTGGCTACAGTGAGGCTATTCTAACCCGCACCCACACGGGGCAACTAGCCTTACGACAACTAGACAACAACGATTATTTTTAACAAAAATATTTAAAATATCCCAAAAACAACTGAAAAATACTTTTTTTCTTTTAAAACAAAAACATATTTTTTCAGTGGTTTTGAGATATTTTAAATATGTGATTAAGCAAAAAATTAGCAGTCAATTATTATTAAACACATTAATTAATACTCGATCGAAGGACCAATATCTTATGAAAACACTAAAATTTCCAATTTCTAATGTTACCTTCCATTTTTTAAAGATGTCTTCTTAATTTTTAAATAAATAAACAGTGCACCATTATTTTACTTTGTATCAAACTGCAAAATGACAACCGGGTTTTCTACAATTTTAAAATAAAAGTTCCCGGCATTCATATAGAGACTAATATCCAATTAGCTCTTTTCCTTACAGCTGCTGCAGCACCATCGTTACCCTTTATTTCCTGCAAAAAGAGTTTCCGCGGAAGAACCCATGCATCTCTTCCCATTCACCTTCATAGCTTTTAATTAAGAAAATAAATGACACCGAAATCTTCCTCTAAGCCCTTCAAAACAACAAGCAGCATGCACAACATTAACGAGCAATTTGTAACGGAAACTCCCCGAACATAATTCCTCATCTCTGTTTTAAGTGATGCTTGTTATCTTCGGCAGCCAAATTTTTACCATCTTCCCATGTCTCTTCCCAAACAGAAGAAGCCCGACTCCCGCGAGGCATTGTTCAACTTGGCCCTGCTTCTGTCGGAGCAGCACAGGCACAAGGAAGCCCTGTCATTCCTGGAGCAACTTCTGAGAGTGAGTAATTACTTCCTTCACATCGATTTCTAGGGCTTTTGTAGCTTTTTTTTTTTTCTCCCTCTTTTTGGGACTAGTGTTATTCCTTCTGGAGCACTGCTGGGTCTTCCTTTTCCAAGGTTGAAATGTGTAAAGCTCGTCCTTGGTTCGCGCAGATTATCTATCAGCTGTGGAGTTTTGAAGTTTTGTCCTGCACCAGCAATGCTTTGGGGTTTCTATTTTTTGATGGGATTCATTGCTTTAGAGTGGTTTCATTTGAGCTGGGGGGTTATGTAAATGATGTTAAATTATTTAGTATTGTTATCTTCGCGATTTTGAATAATTTTATTTATGTTATATGGATACGAAACATTTGCTAAAACGATTGATAAATCAAATAAACGGTTCCAAATATTTTGTTAAAATTTAATTGTGCTTAAATGGTTGGAGTTGTTTTTATACAATCGCATTTTTTAAAAGCAATTCAATGGAAGCTAAGGGTTCTCATTTTCTTCGCTCCTCTCTAGAACCCAACAAAAGAACTTTAAGAACATAAAGATTTATCGTACCCATCCTTGAAATCTCACCGGAGCTTTAAATTCGGCCTTACTTTCACATTTTAAATTAGATTTCTATAATTAGAAAACCCAATATGTTATCGATCAGGCCTTTCCAGTCCAAATTTAGCAATATAGTGATGCGCTTTATTAAAAATGTTAATAAATTAAAGGGTTTCATGATTTTTTTTTTTTTTAATTATTTCATTAATTGCAGGTAAATAATCGGCTAAATAATCACAGGTGCACGCAAAAAGACCTAAGCATGTACTCTATGGTTGCAATACTAAATAATTAATAAATAAACCTCGAAATAGAACGGATTACATTTATTTAACTAACGTAATTAATCACCAGTGCACCAATCATCTAAATATTTTTATAATCATCTTTAATTTTTACTATTTTTACTGCATTGAAAACAACATTCTAATGTTTTTATTAAACAAATTATCTTCAAAAGTCACCCATTCGAGGGAGACCTATTGGTCAATACTTATAAAATGAAATAGAACATTGTTGTTAACAAATCATGCGAGTTCATTAGACAACATTTTCTGTTAACTGCAAAAATTTTTTATAAAACATCATATGAAGAAAGACTTACTGATTGGCAAAAATTTCAATAAGATTGACTTAAAATATAAATTCGAAATAAACATCTTCATTTTTTTCTTATTTAACAATGCCTAACTTAGTAAATTACAATCGTCTTAAATTTATTTCACTATTTCTGTGCAAACTTAGTGAGCTTTACTTTCAAAGAACAAAAAAAAGTACTTGTTAAATCATGGTTCAACAAGACATCTCCGAGCATGTTTTTCTTTGGCGGAACTTTCCTCCGCTAATTAAAACTTGTCAAGGCAATATCTTACAGATTAATTCTCCTTTCCAGCACCACCCAAGTCACATCAACGGGCTCATCCTATTGGCCGATATCAATGTCAATCACCTGAAGAACCTGGACGTCGCCGAAGAGGTAATTTTCCTTCTTCCCATGTTCTTCCATTTTGTTCTTTTTGGTTCTCGCTATTCGGATGGATGGCTCGCTTTCTTTTGGTCATGTCTTGGTGTTCCGCTCCGTTAGAAACGTCTCTGGCAACGACAAATGGCCGAGGCAAGAGGAATTCTATAACCACTTTATTTGGGACTGCATCGAATAAAAGCAGGAGTGGGAGGTTAAAACTTTCAGTGCAGTCGTTTTCTGGAATAAGTATCTCGATGTTATTGAGGTTTTCTTTTCTACTTATTCTTGAGGTAGATGGACATTTTATTTCATGAACCAGGTCTAAAGATGCTTACAGTTTTTTTTTTTTTTTTAAGTTTAGAAAAGATGTCTTCTTTATGTGCTGAAAGATGCATTTGTATTGTTAAATGGACAAATAAATTGAGTGGGCATCTTATCAAAACGAAACAATGTTCTCAAAACGGTTTAAATATGTTCTCATTTTAAGTTTCCCTTCAAGTAAGTTGGACGAAAATATTTCGAATTTTTTTTTTTTTTTTTCTCAGATTTTAAATTTTTTTTTTTCTTTTGGGGGCAAAATGTAGATAATTTAAAAAGAGTAGATTTGAATCTGAAGGTAATAAAAAATTTATCAAATAATAGAAAGTTAAATTATTATTAATATAAAATTTAAAATAGAAGTGCCTAATTTTAAGATGTATTTTTAGAAGATGTCAATGTAACATAATGAAAACTATTTTTATATTGCTAAATAAAACTTAAATATGATAAAAAGGAAATTTTAATTCAGCTATAAAATTGAACAACAAAAACATTTAAAGTCTGAAAATGATGTAAGATTTAATAATACAATTTGAAAAAAAACATCTAATATTTTTGAGTTTAATAAAAATCCATATATAATTATATGATAAATATTTTTAATTTTAATAAGCTCTCCAGTAGGATTCCATTTCTATTCGTAATTATTTTAATAGTATCTCATTTAGAATATGTGCTTATGTATTCATATTTTTGCAAGGGGGTGGGGGGATGGAGGAAATGGATCTGCTAATTTATTTTCCATTAGAAAACTTTTTATAAAATACTTTCACACCATTACTTGTCACGTCTCAACTGCTGTTAATTCAGTTAAGTACAAATATATTTCGTTCTGAGTTTTTCATGACTGAAATACCTTCCAAGTTGAAAAATGTTTAATAATAAGGAATTTAATTAACTTCAATTAAATTTATATCTCTAGCACATTTACTTTTTTACAAAAAATTTGATTCACCACTTCACTTATACTACTACAAAACGTTTTAATTATCATTCTCGTGAAATAATTTTTTTGTTTAACGAATTGAAGTAATTCAGTAAACTTTTAACAACTCACCATAGAAAGATAAGAGGTGAAGATATTTTTAGGGCTAAATGCTCTACATTTTAATGTCGTAATGGATATAACCCATAAAACTCTTACAAGGCAGCCTGGATATTGATGTAAGAGGCGTTACACGTGTAGTAACGAGCTCTATCTAATATCCTGTTTTCTGAAAAAACAGGGATTGCAACGTAATCCGTCAGCAAATATAAACATAAGCTCTCCTGCACGTAGCACGTTATCACTGAATCTGGTTTTACTTTAAACATTAAGCCAACACTTTTCATGGTGTATATTGTAATAAATAATTATTTTAATCCTTTTTCTATCAAATCTTTGTCTGATGATTGTTATTCATTCGACTATTTCTTTCCCATAAACCCCTTACCAGGCAGCCTGAACATTGATATAAGACGCTTTTACACATGTGTCTCACAAGCTCGATCTAATATTCTGCTGTCTGAAAGCAGGGCATGTAACGTAGTCAGTAAACATATCTAAAATTCAGCCCTTTTACACGCTAATTGAGCATGATATCACTGAATCGGATTTTACTTAAAACATTAAGCCAAAACTTTTCATGGTAGATATCGGTATAAATAATTATTTTAATCATTATTCAATCAAATCTTCTATGTCTGATGATTATTATTTATTTCACTATTTCTTTTACTTCCAGTGTTACAGAAAAGTCTTGAAGATCGACCCCGTCAACCAAAAAGCTCTCCACAATCTCTGCGTCTTGCACTTCGAGCGGCAAGACTTCGCGACGGCAGAGCGATGCTGTCCCACACCCTGTCCTTCACCCCACAGTACCTTACATCCGGCAGCACCTGCAGGTGGTCAGGAACATCCTGAAGCAAGACTCCGAAGACACTGTCTTCAGCCACATGGCAGGATCATCCCATCCTGTCAGCTGACCAACCCTTATGGCTTCTTCTCCCGAGAGCTTTCCATGAGTGAAGTTACTTCCTGCCTTCCTCAGAACTCTTCTTCTTCTTCAAGAAACAGTTGAAGATCCGTCCCTTGAGGCGAATTTGTGGACAAATAATCTTTTCTCTGATCCAGTCTTTCCGGAAAAATCTCAAGCATTGTGCTTGAGGTTAAACAAAGAATTCTTATCTTAGCACATTCAACCAAGGTATTTGGCCTTGGAGGACCTTTTGGTTAAAAAGATAATTTCAAAGTTGGAGGAATTAATAACACAATGAGCACTATGAATCATGGTTTGAAGAAACATTTGTTAGTTATTTTTGTGATGTATCATCGATGCAGGATGGTAAATGGATTTGTTTGCGAAATTATTTTTGACCTAGCTTTGCTGTGAAGACAGATTTATTAGCTACTTATTTGTAATTCATATATAATGAATTGTCCATTCTTCCGATTGTAAACTTTTAAATATCTATACATTTTTTAAAAAAATGTCAATGATTTATTCGTTATGAACTATATATAAAGATCATTTTAAGAAGGATTTTTTTTTATGAATATTGGTTCTAAATAGTTATATATATTTTCAAATATAATTTTGCTCTGAAGACGATTTATTAATAAATGAATTTAAAAAGAAATTGATACATTTTTAATAACACCAAATTGAATTAATTAGCTCTATTGAAGTAGAGGAGAAAACATTGAAGAATTAATTAGAAGAAAGCAATTGCAAAAAAAAAAAAAAAAGTAAGTAATGAAATAGATATATACTATAGGACTTTCTCCACGTTTCTATTGGTGAAAAGTACAAGAAGAAGAAAAAAATTAAATAATTTAATGTAAAAAATGCTGTTATATTGGTGCTAAAAACAAATTTGATGGAAGGTTTTAATTATTTCTTGAACTTTTTATCAGTTTCGGAATTGAAACTGATCCAAAATAATCTATGATGTAAATATGATATGTTAATTAATATCTATTGAGTTGGAAAAAGTTTATTTAATTCGAACATAAATTGCTTTATAAAAGAAAAGCCATGTTAAGTAAACTAAACAGTGTGTCTTATATGAAGATCTATGAAGAATTAATTTGCTGTGATGAACCATGTCAAAATACTTACATGTTAAGAAAACTTTAAGTTGTATAGATTCAAAACTTAACTTCTTATTGGGAACTGGTTGGAAACTTTATTCACCACTTTTCTCAAACAATCATTCTCATTTCAAATTTTCATACATAACAACTAAAAACACATAGACTTCAACAATATGTGTTCTGCATATTTATAGTGATCTCAGACTAAATTGCTATGTTGACAACTAAATTCACCATTGTACTATAAAAGAGACATTCATATCCTACTAAGGAACACACTTTTATTCACATTTGCTATCAATTATCATTATATCTGCATGAAAAATATATATATATATATACATATATACCATGTTTTTGCAACATCTTCATCAAATGCAACAATCCGTAAGATTTGAGTACGGGCTGCATGATTCTTTTTCTACATACACATCTGCATTGCTTTTTTCCGAATCAACTTTCAGACACCGCACGGTTACAGGCATATTTTGTGAATTTGTATCGTTGGTAGCCGAAAAATGTGTGTGAAAGTGCTTCTATTCTGTGACGTGTTTTGCATCTTATTCTATTTCACATGTAACCAACCCTTCTTCTCTCTATCATGTTTAACACGCCTTACACGACGAGGATATATTACCTTTCAGAGCGACTCGGTGTATTTTAGAATGACGTTCTATTTTTGTAAGTTTGCAGAAGGACGGACTCTAGTTGGAGAGGTATCATAAGCTTCCATTGTAAACTTAAAAAAAAAAAAACACAAACTACTAGTCAAAAATGAGCAAATCTTATGTAGTGTCAGAAAATTATGGTAGAGTATCGCGGATTCGACCAAATAGAGGCAAAATTAGACGGTAAATTATTGATGATATTGAAATTATTAATGATTTATAGATGAAATCAGTTTTGTTTTCTGAAAGTAAGTGTATGAAATTTTCAAACACCGAATTATGAGATGGGGGAATTTTTTATATATATATATTGTTAAAAAATCTTATTTTGAACAGTTTTTTTATTAATATTTTCAGTAAAGATATAAATATTCAAAAAAATTTATAATTTAAAAAATTATTAAATACTTACCTAAGATTTAATGAAAAATTAATCTTTTTTTTTTTTTTTTTTTCAAAGTATATATTTAATTTTTTTAAAAATATTTACAGGCATACAAAATTATTAAATTATAATTTATATTAAATGTTTAACTGAGATTTAATGAAAAAAAAATTTTTTTGCAAATTAATTTTAATTTATTTTCAAAAATATAAAAAAACCATAAAAAATTATCAAATTATAACGGATTTGCTATTTAACTCTTATTATTTTTAAATTTTTTATCTATGCACTGTATCAATAGGTCTTAATAAAAAATAAGTTACAGAAAGGATTATACATAGAATATAAAGCATCAATATAAAATTATTTATACATATATAAAAAATTATATTTAAATAAATTAAGTTGTGTTTTTAATTCAATATTTAAAAATGATGAACTAAATTACTCTGTATACTGTTAATAATGAAAAAATATTTAACTGCAATGCGAAATAATGATCTTACAACTACAATAAAATTTATTTGGAAATATATCTTACAATTCGCTTGATATATGATTAAAAATATGCTTAAAAATACCTCCATCTCATTAATAATGGCATGGAGAATTTTTCGTTTAAATTTTTGTCATTATAAATACATCAACATTTTAATTAATCGGCCTTTACAATATATAACTAATTTTTGTTTATATTAATTTCATCATAAGTAATTTTAATAATGTTTTTAAAATGTATCTATAAATTACTCTATTTATTAAAAATATGTCTTATTATGATTTAATAAAGACCAGTTGTCTGTATTTATTTTTTTAATTTGCGCTTTATATCTTCTACTTAAATTATGCTTTAATTTATTATTATAATTTATACCTTCTATTTAATTTTTTTTAAATTTATTATTATAATTTATATCATCTATTTAAATTATGCTTTATTGTATTATTATAATTTGTATCGCACATTTAATTATTTTTTATTTTATGTTTTATATCTCCTTATATGCTTTATATTCTTCTATCTTTATTTGATAAAATTTTAAAATTTATTTCTTTATATGCTACTTAAAAAATATTAACATATCTATGTAACAAAACGACATTATACTTCTTTGGTGCGTTTTCAGAACAAATTAATCCTAATGTCACATATTTATTACCTGCAAAAGAACAAGGTCTTGTACGTTCATTGTGTTCTAAAATGTGTACCTGTAATTTTTTTTTCCCTCTGTGTCATTGCTGGTTGAATACAAAAAAAAAAAAAAAAAAACTAAAAAAAGTCAAGAAGATTAGCTTCTTAGAGCAGTAGCAAGCAGGAAGACATATTTGTGGATAAAGGCCTTAACTATCGTTTCGAGTGTCAACTGTGATATATACGTACTCTACTGAATTTTTCTTCTTCTTTGACACATTTCGGGCGTGTACTTGTAGCGGATCACTCTCTGAATTGATTCGTGCCAAAAAGGAATAAATAAATAAATACCTATTCTTAAACTCACTTTGTAATCGCAGCTTCACCGACATTAATAAAAGTGAATATTATTCTTTACTCTACTTTTAGTGTGTGTTCTTTCTTTTGTGTGCTGTTGGATCTGTGCATGAATACATTTTGGCGTGTGTTGCAAGGAAAAATACAGGTTTCTGTAATCACAGTAATTTGAATGGATATGCAAAAGGGGCAACATGTTTAAGTCTCACACTTTGGGCCATCCTAACTCTTTATGAGGTAATTATTATAATGGGTATAGTAAAAGTGGTGGTAAAATGTGTAGTATTATGATTAACGACCGGTGTTATTTTGTTAAACATGTTGTAATATATTTTGTTCTTTTTAACCGTAGCTTATTACATTAAATAACAATTTATGAAACAAATGAAGATTAATGTGGACATAATTGATTTAAAAAAGATGCATGTTTATAATTAGACATTAATGATAAAACCAGACATTGTAAAGGTTGATTTTTATTTTAATTTTAATTTTGGAACAAAAATATGCATTAAGTACTTTTATGTATTGCCAGTATAATATTCGTATACAGACAGTTATATCAGCTTTAAAAGCATTTCAGGAATAACTTTATTTTATTTTCACATTGAAATATCAACTCCAACAGCAAAACATATATCTTCTTTGGCGCAACAGCTCCATGGTGGCTTACAGGCCGGCTGCCTACAGGCAGATTTTTGAGATAGGAGATGTTTTTTTTTTACGGGGTAAGAATGTCAGTCCTACGCACAACTCTCTAAAGTCATATGCCTACGGTTTAAAGTGAATTCGAACCACTACAAACATCCACGCACCGCCGGAACTCGAATCAAAAATCTGTGGCACTGAGCGACAGAGCATTAGTCACTCGGCCATCAGGCTCTAAAATACATATTGCAAAGTCAAATTGTTAACAACATGTACGCATTTATCTTAATCAAAAGTTTGCACTCTAAACCCGGTTACCCATCAGATAGCAAAAGGCCGTAAAAACAAGCTAATCAAAGCATATTCTTCTGTTATAGTCTGTACGGTTTAAACTTGTATTTCATCCCGACGTCCCACAAAACTCCCACAGAAAAGATATTGGAACCAATTATAGGGTAAACTATTTGTTAGGTGGTTTTTAGAAGATTAAATGAATTACCATGCAAAGGACAACAAATGGCTGCTAAAAATCTTATGTCGTAGTACACAGTCAGTCTTCGTTTCTTGGTGGTTGTATTAAAGACACTGGCTCATTGTTATATATATATATATATATATATATACTATATTTGGAAAATCCAATGAGGGATGAAATTTTTTTATGTTATAGACATTTTTCTTCTCGTACCCATTTAAAATAATTTAATTTAATAAGTGAATATGAAGAGAATTATGGAATTAAATGCAATCGTAAGTAGTTTTGAAAATTGTTCTCCCTAAAAAGAGGGTTTTATTTTTTCCCAATGAATTATAAAAAATGAAATCTAACTTTATTAGCCTTAATCAGTTAAGCAGAAAATTGGATTCAGTTTTATTGAAGACAATATCATTGATAATATTAATCAGATAGTATCAGTTGATAATATTTGTAATGAAATATTATCAACATTAACATATTCAGATTTTAATTTGTTTTGACAATGTTCTTTTTATTTTACACATACAATTTTAAATTTAACCAGTTGGAAATAAGACATTCAAAATCAGCGTAAAAACCAGTTTGTTTCAATCTCTTGATCATTGGTAATGAATGGGTATAAAAACATTTGCATACTATTTGTTAATTATGTTTTTTATAGATATTAAAACACCAAGAAATTATCAGGACAATCATATTCTTTATAAAAACTTTGTTTATAACTTTATTTAATGAATTATAGATACAAAAGCTATCTCTAAAATTATTGACTAGAAAATTCACACATAGACCACGCATCAGTCAATTTTAACATAAGTATTTTTTCAAATTTTAATTTTTAATTCTTCATTTTTTTATTTATTATTAAAAAAATTTAAAAATAATTTTAATTATATTGAATTTTACTGTATCCTTTAAACTTCTTTATATGATGAACTCGATAAAAACTTTTTTTATTAAATACTCAAGCTGTTCGTCAAGCAAACCTCATATTGAGCCAGACCTCATATTTAGCCTATGAAATTCTCAAATTTTTACTATTCAAGTTTTTACTATTTTCACTATACGGATTTTTTATTCTCAAGTTTTTACTTATTTTAACTATAATATGGAACTCCAGAGAATATAATAGAAAAGATATCAAGCCAATTTTGTATACTGTATATTTTATATGACCGCAAAAGTACATAATTCAACACAAAATTCATTTCTATCCTTTCTATCATTTATTTTGATATTATTTTCACCAAACACTGCTTTTCATAAATTCTGTAATTTCTAGTGTATTTTTTTAAAAATGATTCATAGGATTCTAAATATACTATGAAACGCATTCCATCATACAAAGTTTTTGAAAAAAAAATAAAATTTTTGATATAAAGTTACAAAACCGAATACCAAAAAAATTATCCTAGACAGAGTGAAGATTTTATAATCTTACAAAATATGTATTAAAAATATTCATAAGCTTCATTGGAAGGCATACTTGAAAACGGTAAAAAATTAGACTAAGAAACAGGAGGTGATTGATTGGTTTTAAGTTTATGGATCCAGGGTTAAAAGAATCATTATTCACACCAACGTGATACATTCCATAAGAGGCAAAAATTAAATTTCATGACATTTAACAATTTATAAACATTACTTTGAAAAATGTACAAAATCTCTTTACAAAATAATTTAGAACTGCTTAAAAACCTTTAACAATACGTTTATTTTGATTTTCTAAATATTTAAAAACAAAAAAACACTTTTTAATATTTTACTATTAATAATAAAAATATACTAATATATGTAAATATGTGTTAATAATAATTTAATAATCTTTATTTTCAATATAAAGAGACTTCATTTGCATTTATAATAAATATTTTTGAATTTACATTTTATTAAAATTAAAATAATAAAAATTTAAAATTAATTATTATAATTAATATAATTAATTATTATTAATAATTATTTAAAATTTGTTTTTAAATGATAATAAAAATTTACTATTTTTAACACATGCTCTACTAATGTTCTACAAAAGTCTAACCAAAGTAGGATACTAATATAATATACATTTTTATTTTATATAAATCTTTACTAAACATCAATTAGTTATAATTTGAAAGAAAAAGTTAACTATTCAAGCAAATATTATAATTGTACTACAGCTTTTGAAGAATTTAATTGTATAGCAAAAATAAAAGTATCTATGTCTAGACAAATATAAATAATATTCTCGACATTTATTTAATTTTAGAAAAAACAATGCTCTTTCTGTTCATTCTAGTAAACATTTTCTAAACTTCATTTACTTAGAAAAAGAAAAATATTTATTATCATATTAACACAATGGAACCTGAATAATATATATATTTTATCAATAAAGAAGCATTATTTTTTTTTACTTGCAATAAACATACATTACAACAAATAGGAGAAATACAACATTGAATTATAAATGAAATTTTTTAAATTATATTGATGAAATATATAAATAAATATATTATTTGATGAAAATCAGAAAAATCTGTTTTGCAAGGTTTTGAAATGCTTTTATTTAGCTAATATTGTGAAAAAAAATGGCAAAATTTATTATTTAATACTTAAAATAAATTATTGACAAGTGATATTTATTTTCTTTTTTAATTTTGATCGGGATACAGGTAAAAATAAAAATTCATTACTGAAATGGATTAATTAACATATTTATAAAAGAAGAATGCTTTTATTTAGATTAAATAGCCATATTATATAAATTAAATGTTTGCTCTTTACTGTGCGATTAAATACAAATTAATACTAATGATATCCATTTATACAATTATTACAATTTTTGATTAGTGCTTTTGATAAACTTATACAGTTTCTTATTTTAAAGAATCGAGTAAAAATGTATTTTATTCGTTAAAATCGATAAAAACAAGTATTTTTTAATTTATTTTCACTAATTTTTTCCCCTTTAAATGAAACGGCAAAATAAATTAACTAGATCAATTATTATAGATAGTTAAATTAATTAATTCATTATACTTTTCTTCATTATTGTTTTTATTTTCAAAATACTTTTTGGGCTTGACATAATTGCTGCTATGATGATTTTTATTTACACCATGAATAATTATATGTTAAAAAATTATTTCAAAAAAATGAGAAAAACAGGAAATTTATTAAAAAGAAAATAATTTATTTACTTAAAATTTAATTAAATTAAATGTTTATTTATGATAAAAAATAATGCAACAAATTTGATTTTTGTAAACAAAATATTTTTTTTGAGCATATAAAACATCACATTTTAAATATATAAATATATAGAATAGATGGAATGTTTAAATTTCATGCTTCTATGTTGTTCTATATTTTGAATAATAGCAAATATGCTTAAAATCTTCCGCTTTTTCAAATAAGGTGTACCTGTATGTAAGGCATATAAAAAATTAATATTCTGAATAATTTCAAAAAAATGTTCAAATATTTAATTTTTAAATTTATTGTTAAGCAAATTATTCCTGAACAGCAAATAAACTAACTACATCAAAAATACAAAAATAATACATTTATGTTGAACTTATTCCTAAGATACAGCGAATTAACATTAAAGGCAATGCAGGGAAGAAAACATAAATAATTTATCAATATAATGCTTCAACATTAAGAAATGAATAAAAATTCTTATTACACGTGAGTAAGATTTTATTATATATAAATATTTGAATAAAAAATTCAATTTTTCAAGAAATTAAAAGCAAGTATTTTTCATGTTGTCCTTAAAAGTTGAGTAAAGAAATCTATTTAATTTTAAATACCACATAAAATGAATTTAGGTATCTTTCAAAATTCATTTTTACTTTTTCAAAAATTATTCAAAGTAGATGTAACGTATTTTAAATAATTTATTATTTAAATACACTCATGTTCATAAATTAAGGATAATTCAGAATCACACAGAAATTGAACTCTAAAATAAAAATTTCACCTGTAGAATTATCACACACATCTTGAAGAAGAATATGCAAATTACAGGAAACCACCAGATGGCGCGGATAGTACGTCACAATGACGAGTGTAAGAGAGGGGTATATAAGGAATGGTGGCAAAGAAGTAAAAATTGTTTCAAGCGCTTTAAAAGCCTTTCAGTGCATAACCGCATAGTTATGGCACAAAGGAAGCCTTTGGATGATTTTTTACGTGGTAGAATTATCGGACGACTGGAATGTGGACGTACCCAGCTGGAAGTATCCGAGGAACTTGGAATCGCACAGAGTGTCATCTCCAGGCTTTGGCAACGATTCCAAGAGGATGGTAATGTGAGTAGATGTTACAGCACAGGTCGCCCCCGAGTTACAACGCCGAATGAGGACCGATTTACTGCCAAAAGAAACAGACGGAGCACAGCATCAGATCTGTCTCGTCAGCTCTCTTCAGCTACCGGTATGACAGTTTCAAGGCAGACCGTGTACAGACGCTTAGGGCACATTGGTCTATATGCTCGTAGACCTGTCAGCTGTGTTCCACTTACCGCAACTTACTGTCGCCTGCGATTAACCTGGCAGAGAGTGTGGACACCGCAACAGTGGTCTGGTGTGATGTTTTCCGACGAGTCAAGGTTTAGTTTGCAGTCTGATTTTTGCCGGACCTATGGAGAGCGCCAGGTACCAGTTACCACCAAGAGAACGCCATTGAACTACACCGTTACGGTGGTGCAGGATGGCTCGTTTGGGAGGAATTGCCAGAACTGACCTGCATGTTCAGAGTGTAACGATGACAGGCCACATCTATCGGGTTGTCATTCTGGAACAGCATGTACGTTTGTTTCTGGGGCGCCATGGGTGCTGAATTTCTGTTTATGGATGACAAAGCCCGTCCTTACCGTGCATACATTGTAGACGAATGCCTTCAATTGGAGGATATCACCCGTATGGATTAGCCAGAATACTCACCGGACTTGAATCCAATAGAGCATGTGCGGGATATGCTTGGCCGACGAATTTCAGCCCGTCAATCCCCTCCCACCTGTCAACCGGAACTTGGAGGGCATTGCTTGATGAGTGGTGTAATATTCCCCAAGATCAGATTGATAATTTGATACTCAGCATGCCTAGGCGTTGTAAGGCCTGTATTGCATCGGCCGGGAGACATACTCCATATTAACCATCATACAAACCATGTTACACTGTTTTTTGTAAATAGGTTCTTTTTTGAAATTTGCTCCAGGGAGTAAAAAATCCCAATTTTTATTAATTATGCCAAACATATAGCATCTTTTGCTCTTTACCTTTTGTTTAATAAATAGACTTTACAAATAAGTCAAATTTGTTTTACTTCTGTCTCTTTCTTTGCCTGAACTTCATTATCCTTAATTTATGGACATGAGTGTAGTTACATCTTTACTTATTTTCATCATATTTTTAAAATATAAACGACAACTAAAAGGCTATTCTTTAAATATAATTTGTTCATAATATTTCTAAGGTTGTTAAAATCCACGAAATATCTAATACTTGAAGCGTGAAAATTAATGGATGGAAATACATTTGAGTAAATTTTATGAGTTATTAAATACAAAGAAAGTAAATATTTATTTAAAATAATATGGCAGCAGCTATTTATTTATTTTATGCATTATATAATATACAGATTAAAATTTCTTTTATGTAGAAGCTCCGTGTTTCTTTTGACTTAAATTATATTGGTAATTTATAGTATAGTATAGTTTTTTGAAGATGCTCAGAAAACTCTCAGAAACATCAAAAAGTAAAAAACTTTCAGAATCTGTTAATAAGAAAATGTATCTGAAAAATGATCAGATGCTTTTAAAAATAATATAAAAGATTTTTTAAAAGAAGAGTGCTGAATTTACACATCACAGAAAATATGTGACGATTAGCTTAATAATATATTTTAATATTTAATTATGACAAGAAAATTAATTTATGTACTTTTATATTTGTGTTTATTTAAAGCTGAACAAATAAGAATTTTAAACATATTATTTAAAAGCAATGATAATTTACAACAGGTGTGGTCAACCCGCTGGCCGCATGTGATCTTCCTGAACATTTTTATAGCCCGTGAGATTTATCACATTTTTACTCGTACAAAATATATTTATTTTATAATGGCCAAAGAAGTGAAAAACCAATGTATTAAAAAAATACATTATTTGTGAGTCGATATATTCAAAATTAACTATCGAAATTATGAGAAAAAATTAACTTTAATTTCAAAATAATGTTCTTTATGAAAAACAAATATCATTCTAGTAAAAAATATTTGTTAATGATTTCATTTTTTTTATTTCATTTACATTTACATATTTTTTATATTTCATTTTTAATGTTATATATTTTTTTTACAATGTTGGTTTAGTATCATTCTTATTATATTATTTATGTTTACATGTAAGAATAATAGTAAACACAAAAATAATAACTCATTATGTTATAATTTTTCACTCCAAAAACGTCTATAGTGGGTCTAAATCTAATATGGGATATATAATTTTATATGCAGCCCGCGGAGTTGTGATGCATTTTCAAAGTGGCCCACAAGATCATTTGTGTTGGCCACCCTGATTTACAGGAAAAATCTATAAGATAAAAGATGTTTTTATTTTAGATAAACAACAAATCTAACATGAAACCTGATTTGAAAATAATATTTACTATGTATTCCAAAGCCAAATTTAACCACATTTTACTCATTACTTTTCTGAATACATTACATATGATACAAAGTCCTTTCTTAAAAATCATACACTCACATAATATTTCTTTTATTAAAGCAGCAAATTTCTAAATTCAAATTACATAAATTAAATGAGAAACAAACTTTTCAAATATATATTCTAATAAGAGATCTAACACACACACAAAACCCCATATACCTTATATTTAGATTGTGCAATCCAAACACATTTCGAAAAATATATGACAACTTTATTTAATAAGACAGTTTAAATATATTGTAATATTTAATTATGTCAAGAAGAATAACTTTTTATTTGCGTTTACTTAAAGCAGAACAAACAAGAATTTTAAACATATTACTTAAAAACAATGATAATTTACAAAAGCAATCTATAAAATCAAAGTTTTCTTATTTTTTCAGACAAACATCAAATCTAACATGAAACGCATTTTGAAAATAATATTTACTATGTATTTCAAAACCAAATTTAACCAAATTTTATCCATTACTTTGCTGAATAGATTACATATGATACAAAGTCCTTTCTTAAAATCATACACTCATACAATACTTCTTTTATTCAAGTAGCAAATGGGATGTTTTGTTATGTGAGAAAAAAAGACTTGCAATTCTAAATTCAGATTACATAAATTAAATGAGAAACAAACTTTTCAAATATATATTCTAATAAGAGATCTAACACACACACAAAACCCCCATATACCTTTAGATTTAGATTGTGCAATCCAAACACATTTCGAAGAAGAGATCCATACATACAGATATATTCTAAGAGAGAACCGAACCAAAATGAATAAGGTTTTAGTTCCCCCGTGGGAATTCACCCGCAGACACGAATCGCATTTCATAACTTTGGCTTTGTGAAGAGACAAGGAATAAAGAAAAATAAAGATTCGATCAAAATATTGTTTGAAAAGGCTTTTCTTCAAATCTCATTTTGCAGCTTGGTTCACATCTCTCAGAATGAGACTCGGTTTTGGAATTTTTTTTTTTTTTTTTTTTTTGCTTATTTGTTGTTGTTTTTTTTTTTTCATTCTTCCCGGGAAAACCTTCTCATGAATGTGGAAGTTGGTGGAATAATTTTTTTTTCTTCCTGAGCGATCTAACGCCACCTGCAAATCTTTCGATTATAGGCATTACGTATTTCGTTTTCCCTAACTTGCTCGACGATTTTTAGATAAAGCGAGGAACAGTGAAGTGTAGTGAAGAGGAAAATTTAGTTTTGTCTGATATTCACGTGCATCGATTTATTGTTCTTTTCAAGAAGTTCTACTCTTACATTTATTGTGAAAGTTTACTTTAATGGCATTAAGGCAACCAATAATTATAACTAAAGGCTATTTTAAGTATTAAATAATTTCATATATGATTTTTTTTATTCAAGTATTAAGAAATCCGTGTACCACAGTATCACAAGATGCCTATAAAAATAAATAAATAAACAAATCAATGACATAATAACAAAAACATCAAATGAGTGGTAAATTTAACAGAAGACATGATCTTATAAAAATAAAATAAAACATGGATAGAAAATGGATTTAAGAAATAAGAGTTTAAAAATCTACTATACTTAGTAAAAATCTGCTAAAGACTATAAAAGTAGGGTTATTATTATAAAGGTGACTAAAGTTTGGAGGCCGTTTGACTTTTGGAATGTTAGTTCATTCATTATAATTGTTCTTGGATGTTCAGACTTAGAGCAGCTATAAAATGTGATCGATAGTCTGCATTCTACTTGCATTGCAGTTGTAAGGATCAGTTTAACATAGTTTCTTCTTCTTCTTCATTGGTTCAACTGTCCCAAGACCGTCTGCCTACTGGCAGATTTCGAGACAAGAGATGTTTTATTTTGCGGGTACGGTTAGAACCAACGCTCTGCAGCCATATTAAAAACACTACAAACAAAAATTACACTGTCGTGAACGTAGTTTTAATCTATTTAAATAGTATTTAAAATTATGATATCCCCTCATAAACTGAGTGATTCTAAAATCAGTAAGCAACCAATTATCCAATAAGCACTAAACTTTTGGGAATAGAGGGAAACTATTTCTTCGTGATTGAGATGATTTAATGCATAATGTATTACATAGATTGTTAGTCTTATCTTTTGGGTATCTTCCTCAGATCTCTGAGGACAGAACTTCAGGAGTTGTTTTTTTCATGGTAGAACCCAAACGAATTATAGCTGCTCTGTACTTCAAGAAGTCGTCAACTAGAGAAAAAATTTTGCTACGAAGTCTCATTTCTTTCAATAAATTTTAGAATACTGTGTCATCGTCCAAAGTAAAATATTTCTTTAATATTTAGAAAGCGGTGGGATAATTTTTTCTTTTTTTCTTTTCCCACAGTATTTTTTAAACGTAAAAGGGCTTGCTCTGTTCATTTTTTACACAATGAATCCATATTGATTAGCTAAGTAAGATTTCCATCTATAAAAACCAGGTAATTCTATTAATATATAAGTTTTTCGGAGACATTTTTCAAACAGAAAAGAGAATGCATCAAATGTCGTCTAGATTGGGATTTTTAAGGGAAGAATTTTTGGGTATTAAAATAGCACATATTATTTTTTAAGCCATCTGATTAAGCAGTATCCTGAAAAGAAAAATGAAACTGGATGAAATTCTATTAAGATATCATTTGAGATAACCATTTGCACCAGGAATTTATTAAAGCTTCAATCTGTCAATGACATTATTGTTTTCATCGTTATTGTTGCTTGAGTAAAAGTATTATTATCAGAAGAAGAAATGACCTTCGTCCAAGCAGATGAAATCATTGCCTTTTGAAAATTTGCGGCACTTTTCCTGTAATCAAGTGAAATGAGTTTTCAAAAATTGCATCAATTATTTCTTTTCAAAGATTTTATACAAGCTCCAGTTAGAAGAGCTACAAACTTTCTATATATTTTTTTTTTCCAAATATTGTTTATATCAATATTGTTGATAAAACTTTTCGAGAAATTCAATTTGGCATAAAGAATTATTTAACTATACTCTCATCTCAATTAAAGAAATTTTTTTCAGAACAGCGGTGATCCAAACTGTTCAATGAAGGAATTTAAAGTGGAACTGCCAGAATATTTATTAAAAATTTCAGAAAGGAAAGGAATAAAGTTTCCAGAAACTATTACAAAAAATGATCCCAGTCTACATTTTTGATGTTAAAAAGTAAATCTGGGAGATTTACAGGATAATATTTTGATTTTTTTTTTTTTTTTTTGTTCGATAAATGCTAGTTTTTTTTTTTTATAGACCTGATAACTTATTACTTTGTTAGGATTATATAGCTACTGTAAATGGCTATCGTTTGACTATTAGATACATCAAATTTTAAAGAACATTTTGGTAAGATGAATAAAATATTTTAACAAAGAGCAATTGTTTATTATTCACTAAAAACACGCTATCCAAAGACAAACAAATGGGAATTGGAAAATCAGCAAGGCCAGTTCAATCAAACTTATTTTAAGACAGTCATGACAAATCAACAATAAAAATATAGCAACTGTCTTTGACTATGTACATACTTCTGCTATTAACATGTATGATTTTGAATTTGTTAATCTAAAGAAATAAAAAATAAAAAATAAAGAGTATTCTATAACAAATGTTTTTACCTTAAAGGAATAATGAATATGAATTCCTAACATAGTATGCATTTTACTATCCTTTTGGTATATATATATGATTAGAATGTCTAATGGAAGAAAAGATGAGATGCATAACTAGTTTTGTGATTTAGAATATTTAGCTAGAATCAAAACAGTAGAATATATAATTTTATAAATTTGTTATGAATATCAGTTTCGTTTTCTTGAAAATATTTTCTCTTCAAAATTTTTCTAATGGATGTCGATAAGACAGGAAAAAAAAAAAGATTCTTTTTATTTCCAGTTTTATATTAGTTTCTTTCACATTCATAACTTCTAACATTCAAAGTTTAAGAAAAAATTAAATAGCTTTAAATTTCACATATTTGATATTTAGAACTGAAATGAGGTAATATAATAAGATAATTTTTCGAAGGATTCCTGAAAATAATAATATTATACAAATAATCTAATCCTGTAAGTAAAAATGATGAATAAATCTAATCCTGTAGGTAAAAAAAATAATTATTTAGGTAAAAATGAAGAATAAATCTAATTATGTGGGTAAAAAAAATTATGAATAATTCTAATCGTGTAGGTAAAAATGATGAAAAAATTTTAATCATGTAGGTAAAAATTATGAATAACTTTTAATCATGTGTAAAAATGATGAACAAAAAATGAAGGTAAAAAAGGATGAATAAATCTAATCATGAAGGTAAAAATGATGAATAAATCAGTTGGTATAAAATGATAAATAAATTTAATTATGCAGATAAAAATGATGAATAAATCTAATCATGTAGGTGAAAAAGATAAATAAATCAGTCAGGAAAAACGATGAATAAATTTAATCATGTAGGTAAAAAGAATCCTGTAGGTAAAAATAATTATTTAGTTAAAAATAAAGAACAAATCTAATTATGTAGGTAAAAATGATGAATATTATAATCGTGTAGGTAAAAATGATGAATAATTCTAGCCGTGTAAAGTAAAACTGATGAACAGAAAAAAAGCTACTAAAAACTAGTTGCGATGATCTATCTTTTTTCTCCTTTTTTTTCAGTATTTTTTTAGCATTGTGCATATTAATTTAAATTCAAAACGCGTCTGCCTTCATATGTCACCAGGGAACGAAAATAAGAGGAGAGAAGAGAGAAGAAATTTTTATCCGATTAGAGACGAGCCTCATGTTTAAGGAATAATTCAGACGTTTTCCCAAACTTTCAAATTATTTTTAAGACGCGTTTTGTTGAGGAAGGAATTATCTTGTGTATTTTATTCCCAGCAAAAACATATCCAAAACTCATTTGTTACCGCATACATTTTTTTCTTCTTCTTCAAAAAAGCAGTAAAAAAAAAAAAAAAAAAAAAATGAAATTTTAATCAAGATAACAATTACACGCAAGATGCATCTTCCTTAAAGAAGAATAAATAAATAAATAAATAAGGGAAAATATTAACGTCATATTTAGAAAGTAAACTTTAAGCTGATTAATTCTTTTTCTAAATAGCAAAGCCGATCTCCTATCGTAGTATTTTTTCTAATTTCGACGAAAAAAAAAAAACCAATAGAAATTAGTTCTTTTTTTCCTTAAGATAAATGGAGCCAATAAGTTTCCGTGCATGCTAATGGAATTTTTCAAAGATAACATAAATTCTGAAAAGAACAAATCCAAATAGGTTTAACTCTTATCTTCAATTTCACTCTATAGATAGTGTTTTTAGTCAGACTATCATGTAGATATATATTAGTATATAATTATATACTAATATATACTAATTATTATATACAAATATAATGGTGTTTGTTTTCAATACCAGTGTGTTTTAGTTTCGTTTTATTAGAAATTTTTTCTTCGAATCTTTTCTGGTAGATTTCAATAATATTGAAAAAAAAAAAAAAGATTTTTATTTTCAATTTATAATCGTCTTTAACACTCATAACTTCTCTGTCATTAAAAGTTTAGCAAATAAAACTTAAATAACTTTTAAATTTCTCATATTTCATATTTAAAACTGAAATGAAATCATTTTTGAAATGATCAACCATTTGAAACATCTGAAAGATGAACCATTTTTCAAATGGTTCATGAAAATAATTAATATTACATAAATAATATAATCCTGTAGGTAAAAATATGAATAAATCTAATTATGTTGGTAAAAAGTGATGAATAAATCTAATCATGTAGGTAAAAAATAACAAATAAATCTAATTATGTAGGTCAAAATGATGAATAAATCTAATCATGTAGGTAAAAAATGATGAATAAATGTAATCATGTAGATAAAACTGACGAATAAATGGAATCATGTAGATGAAAAAAAAAATTAATAAATGTAACTGTAAAAATGATGAATAAATCTAATTATTCAGGGTGAAAATGATAAATAAATATAATCGTGTAGGTAAAAATGATGCATAAGTCAAATCATATAAAAATTTAATCATGCAGTTAAACATGATGAATAAATTTAATTATGCCAATAAGATGAATAAATTAATCATGTAGTTAAAATAATGAATAAATCTAATCAAGTAGGTAAAAATGATGAATAAATTTAGTCATGAAGATAAAAATGATGAATAAATCTAAGAATGTGGGTAAAAATAATCATGTAGGTAAAAATGATAAACAGAAAAAAAAATTTACAAAAACTATTTGCGATTATCTATCTTTTTCTCCTCCTTTTTTTCAGTCTTTTTCGCATTGTGCATATTAATTTAAATTCAAAACACGTCTGCCTTCATATGTCACCAGGGAACGAAAATAAGAGGAGAGGAGAGAAGAAATATTTTTATCCGATTAGGAGACGAACCTCATGTTCAAGGATAACTCAGACGTTTTTCCAAACTCTCAAATTATTTTTAAGACGCGTTTTGTTGAGGAAGGAATTATCTCGTATATTTAATTCCCAGCAAAAACAGATCCAAAATTCATTTTCCTCTTCTTCAAACGCAGCAAAAAAAAAAAAAATGAAATTTTAATCAAGATAACAATTACATGCAAGATGCGTCTTTTAAAAGAAGAATAAATAAATAAGGAAAATATTAACGTCATATTCTGAAAGTAAACTTTAATCTGATTAATTCTTTTTCTAAACAGCAAGCGGATCTCCTATCGTAGCAATTTTTTTTCTAATTTCGACTTAAAAAAAATTAATTAGTTTTTTCAAAGAGATAAATGGAACCGATAAATTTTCGTGCATGCTAATGGAATTTTTCAAAGATAATATAAATTCCGAAAAGAACAAATTCAAATAGGTTTAACTCTTATCTTCGATTTCATTCCATAAATTGTGTTTTTAGTCAGACTAATATGTAGTTATATATTAGTATATAAATATATACTAATATATAATTGTGTAAGTTTGTTTTCAATACCATTGTGTTTCAGTTTCGTTTTATTGGAAATATTTTTCTTCGAATCTTTTCTGGTGGATTTCAATAATATTGAAAAACAGATTCTTTTTTTTCAGTTTTATAATCATCTTTAACACTCATAACTTCTCTGTCATTTAAAGTTTAACAAATAAAACTTAAATAATTTTAAATTTCACATATTTCATATTTAAAACTGAAATGATGTAATATAATAAGATAATTTTTCAAATGGTTTATAAAAAATAATTAATGTTATATAAATAATATAATTCGATAGGTAAAAATATGTATAAATCTAATTATGTTGGTAAAAGTGATGATAAATCTAACCATGTAGGTAAAAATAATCATGCTGAGTTAAAATGATGAATAAACTCACCACTTAGGTAAAAATAATCATGTAGGCAAAGATGATGAATAATTCTAATCATGTAGGTAAAAATTATGAGTAGATTTAATCATGTAAGTAAAGAGGATGAATAATTTTAATCATGTAGGTAAAAATTATGTATAATTCTAACTATGTAGGTAAAACATTATGAATAATTTTAATCATCAAGGTAAAAATAATCATGTACGTAAAAATGTTGAATAACTTTAATGATGTAGGTAAAAATGACAAATAATTCTAATCGTGTAGGTAAAAATGATGAATAGTCAAAAAGCTACTAAAGACTAGTTGCGATGATCTATCGTTTTCTCTTTTTTCAGCATTTTTCGCATTGTGCATATTAATTTAAATTCAAAACACGTCTGACTTTCACATGTCACCAGGGAACGAAAATAAGAGGAGAGAAGAGAGAAGAAATTTTTTATCCGATTAGAGACGAGCCTCATGTTTAAGGAATAACTCAGACGTTTTCCCAAACTCACAAATTATTTTAAGACGCATTTTGTTGAGGAAGGAATTATCTCGTATATTTTATTCCCAGTAAAAACAGACCCAAAACTCATTTGTTACATCCCGCATACATTTTTTTTTCTCTTCTTCAAACACAGAGAAAAAATGAAATTTTAATCAAGATAACATTTACACGCAAGATGCATCTTCCTTAAAAGAAAAATAAATAAATAAGGGGAAATATTAACGTCATATTTAGAAAGTAAGCTTTAAGCTGTTTAATTAAATAAGAAGAGGATCACCTATCGTAGTATCTTTTTTTTTTCTAATTTCGACGTAAAAACAATAGAAATTAGTTCTTTTTTTTTTCAAAAAGATAAATGGTGCCAATAAATTTTCGTGCATGCTAATGGAAATTTTCAAAGATAATATAAATTCTGAAAAGAACGAATCCAAATAGGTTTTAACTCTTATCTTCAATTTAATTCTATAAATTGTATTTTTTTAATCAAACTATTATGCTAAATGATATTTTGTTAGATGTAACCTCATAAGATTTTATCTGGTAGATTAATATAGAGATAGATATACATTGTATAAACAATTGCATTTAATTGATTCAGTATTGTTGCAACAATGCCATTAGATTAATTATAAATCGTATTAGTTCACAAAAGATAAATTATGTAAGAAATCATATTTTATAGTAATAGAATTTTTAATTATTTAATTTATTTAGCATTTTTATCATTTGAATATGTTTAGATGTAATTTGATATATTCGTATCTGGTAGATTAATATCGCAATATGCATTGCATAAATAATTGCATTTAATTTAATCAGTATTTTTGTAATGATGCCATTAGATTAATTATCGTTCAAAAAGTTAATTATTTATGTGAAAAATCAAATTTTGTGGGAATAGCATTATAATTATTTATCAAGTATTTTTATTACTTGAATATGTTAATATTGATTGGATATAAATGGATTTTCTACGCTTAATATACATTCCTAATTAATTTATTCAATTGTATAGATAAAAATTATCTATATAATTATCTTCAATTCTGTAATTCAACTACATCTGTTTCTCAGAAATAAAATATGTACAAACTCTCCAATTCTCTACAGACTATTGAATAGATCTTACATTCGCTTTTTTGTGAAATAAAAGATAAAGTCAACAGACACATCAAGATATGAAATAATCTCTATTTCGTAGAGATTTTGTTTTGCTCTTATTTTTGTATATCATTCCATATTATCTAGGAAGAAAAAAAATTCCTTAATGGTTTAATTGGATGTAAGAAAATAATCTAATAATTATTTTTGTTACAAAACATTTGGTTGTATATTATATAAATCAAATCTATCTCCTTTTATGCATATGATAAATGTTATATATTCTCTTAGTTTAATCTGTACGTTAAGGAAAATCTGTATTAATAATCTCAAACATAATTTATAAAACTTTATGCATTTTGGGATTTTAATTTTAATGTTCCATCGTGATTTTCCACTTAGAAGATTGTTAACAAGCATCAAATGCATTTTTGAATACTTAAATACATTTGATGCTTGTTAATAATCTTCTAAACTAAAACAGTGAATTGCTATTTTATTGAGTTTGAAAACTTTAATATTTATCCATATTTCTGAAATTTTTAAATTGTTTAATCTTAATCTGTAGCAATAATTTATATTTAATCACAAATGATAACTATGTGTATCAGATATAAAGCAATTTCTGTTTTATATATAGACCTTTAATGACTTTTTTCTTTAAGTCTTGTGAAATAAATTTGAAAATGATAATAATTTGCTTGACTTTGAACACAATTATCTGAAAAGAATAATTATTTTTGTTAGGTGTATTTATTGTATATTGATACTAGCTCAAGGTTACAAATTTGAAATTTCTGTTGCATTATTTAAGGCATAAAGTAAAGTTATCTTTGTTCATAAGTTTAAAAGAAAGTTATTAAAATTTATGTATATTAACATATTTAAAATAACTATACTGATATATAAAGCACTAAATCAAATCGATGTTGCACATGAAAACCTAGCTAAGGCTATAAATAGCTGTCTCAAGAAATTTTTAAACATTTTCATCAATTCATGTTTAAATATTGAACGACATGCATTGTTGTAGACGGAAAAAATTTATATTGAAGAAAATTACGAGTTTATAAGGAAGGGGATAAAATATTCCAACAAAATAAATTAAATAAATAATTACCATCTACATTTATAATTTAAATTTCTAACTATGATATATATACTATAATTTTAATCTTTTCATTTTTTTTTTTCCTATCCTTTTTGTTTTATGTAAAAAAAAACTTGGAAATATATCTAAAATTGTTTGTAATACCAAATATTTGTCATTATATGTAATGAATATATACCACTAAACCAAATATATAAGATATTTTGGTAGATTTTTATTTATTTTTTAAACAATACTTAGTAAATAAGAAATTAAAATAACTAAAAAAATCTGAATATGAATTATTATAAACCTTAATGCAAGCTAACGTTTTATTAAAAATAAATCCAGAAGTATAAAAAAAAAATTATTTTTAAAAACATGATTTCTTATTTTCCTCTTCGTACTCATATTTCCATCGCAGATAAAATTCGCATGCTAAGTTATTTTCTAAATAAACTGTCATAAACAAAATTTTTCAGAGCCAGGCCTTATAGTATGTCATTATATGTAACTATTACATGTAATACCGTATATATGTCATTATACGTAATGAATATAGGCCAATATACAAAAAATATATACGATATTTTGGAAGATTATTATTTATTTATTATTATTTTTGGAAACAAAAATGTGTAAAAATAAAATAAAATATTTTTGTGATAATTAAAAAGTCTGAACATTAATTATTATAAACCTTAATACAAGGCAAAATTTTATTAAAAATAAACCCAGTTGCTTAAAAAATGTTATTTTCAAAAACACGATTTCTTATTTTCCTCTTTGTACTCATATTTCGCTCGAGGATAAAATTTGTATTCTAACTTATTTTTCAAAATACAGAATATTTGCCATTTTAAGTAATGAATGTATACCATATACCAAATATATAAGGTATTTTTGAAGATTGTCATTTATTTTATTTTTACTTTTGGAAACAAAAATGGATAAATAAGAAATTAAAATATTTCATGACAAATTTAAAATAAAAATGGGAATATTAATTATTATAAAAAACTTTAAATAAACGTAATACACGCTAAAGTTTTATTAAAAATAAACCCAGTTGCTTAAAAAAATATTATTTTCAAAAACACATGATTTTTTCTTCTCCATACTCATATTTCCATCGCAGATAAAATTCGCATGCTAAGTTATTTTCAAAATAAACTTTCATAAACAAAATTTTCCGAGCCAGGCATTATACTTACAATTCGGGAGCAATATTGTTATCCAGGAATTTTGCAGAATAACTTGCATATATTTTTCGGCGATATATCCCGGAGATTTCTCCTGTCAAGTAGACAACTAAATCTGTTCCTCAGAATCGAAAACTGTACCAAACTCTCCAATCCCCTACAGACTACGGTAGGGGTCTTACATTTCGCTTTCTGTGAAATAGAAGATAAAGTCAACAGAGAAATACATCAAGATTTGAAATAGTTGCGATTTCGCAGAGATATTTTGTTTCTGCTCTTGTTTTTGTCCAATCTCTTACGAAATGCAGATTTTCTGAAAACTGTATCTCATAAGGCACCTTACGATTTATGATTGTTTACGTTGAAAAAAATTGCAAAATAAACATATTTAATGAGTAAACGTGCATGCATAAAATTCGTGTTTCAGAGATAGATTATTTTAATATTTTAGTTCCTTACAGCTATATTTTTGAATAATTTGAATTACACAACAGTTATAAAGCTGTATGTAAATAACATTTGAAGGCACACTTTATGTATATTTAAAATAAAAGGTAGAAAAAAGTTTTTTTTTTTTTTTTTTTTTTTTTTGTAAAAATATCAAAAACGTTTGTTAATGTAACAAAAAAAATTTTTAAAAGAAAATTTTCTACCTGAAAGTAACAAAAACATTTTGTCAAAGCTTTAGCAGAATATTTTACAACTAAAACTGCATAGATATAAATATGCATAATTATCTTGTGATAACTGTAACTGTTGTATTAGTTAAGGAAATGTTTAACGAAAAAAATCATCAACATTATTTATTTATTTTGAAAATTTATGCTTGATCATTCTGTCCTGCATAGATGTAAATACTTTAAGTTTAAAACTGTTTAAGATTTTACATATATTAGGTGAGAATATTGTTTAGATTTGTGATTGTTTTTTGCCAAATAAACATAAAAAATAGACATATTTAATTAATAAACTTTACGTGTTTAACATTCGTATGTTTCAATGATAGATTATTTTAATATTTCAGTTCCTTACAGCTATATTTTTGAATAATTTAAAATGCACAACAGAGCTATAAAGATGTATGTAAATTTACATTTTGAAGGCACAATTTATGTATATTTAAAATAAAAGGTAAAAAAAATTTTGTATAGATATCAAAGACATTTGTAAATGTAAAACATATTTTTAAAAGAAAAATCTCTACCTGTAAACAACAAAAACATTTTTCAAAGCTTTAGCAAAATATTTCTTATACGATAAAACTGCATAGATATAAATATGCATAACCATCTTATGATAACTGTGACTTTTGGATTAGTTAAGAAATGTTTAACGAAAGAAATGTTCAACATTGTTTATTTATTTTGAAAATTTATGCTTGATCATTCTGTCTTGCATAGACTTACCTTAAATTTAAAGCTTCTGAAGATTTTACATATATTAGATGAGAATATTATTTAGATATTTATATTTAGGCGATTCGTTCGACGGAAAATACGGAAGATGAGATACTTTCCGAAACGGACATGTATGACTTTTTGTAATGGTACAGTTTAAAAACTAGTGCTTTACGGCCTTTACAGGAAATGTTGTTTTTAATTATTCATGGTGTTTTCTTGTTTTGGATAATATTTGTCTAATAATGATTCAATGTTACTGAAAGACCATTTATTTCAAATCAAAAACTAAACTCATCTCCAAGACCATATTCTTATATATCATCTATTTTATTGTTATTACTGACATACACTCAAGTCCAAAATTATCTTTACATGCATAAATTCAAGGATTTCTCAGAAACTGTGAAATGTAATTTTATGAATTTGTATGAAACGATGCATAATATTAGGACTTTAAATATTAACATTATACATAAATAGTACATCTTCTTTAAACAAATATTAAATTGCTTTTAAATGTAATTTAAATAGGGATATTATTTAGTTCTGAATCATAAATATTGAAAAGACCATTAGTTCCTTTCAAAGGTTTATCGATCTACCACAATTTTTGCATGCCTTAGGCTAATTAGACCAGGACCTCTAGTTTAACGTGGATTCCGAACCCCTCACAAATATCCATGTCACCGTCAGGATACAAACCTGAAGCCTGTGGTACCAATGACCAGAGTACTAACCAATTGGCCATCAGGTGGAAGTTCATTTCATAGAGAAATATTACCAAATAATTGTATTAGATATACAAGTTTAATTCAAACTATACTATACAATTTTAATTTTCAACTATACTTTTCTAATAAATTACAGAACAGAAAATTATGTATTGATCCTATTTAACAACTCAAATCACTACACCCTATTAAGACTTCACTTACATTTAACCCATTCCTTAGACACAGTGGTTATCTTTATCAATCAATAGCGAACCATTCATTACAACTTAACATGGTCCTTAGGGACAGAGGGAAGAATTCAGATGTGAAGTGCAAATGGGAAGAAGGGATTAAGGCTGGCTTTTATCCCCAGTCCTTTCGGTTGGCTGGCTTCCTCAGAGAAGTCTTAAGCATGGCAATAAGGGAAACGTGTTTTTCCCTCCATGCGTTCGTTGTAGGGAATTGTTACGGTTTTCTTAAAACGTGTAGATAAAAAGAAGTTTTAATGGTAGGAAGGAATTAGGAATTATTTGTAAAGGCATTGAAAACCACGTTTCTGTTTGGTGAGAGAGTTTAGGTGTAAATGAACTTGTCTAATAATTTTTTGAATAGTTCTTACGTTTTCTGTTTATTGAAACATTAAAATAGTGTTAATGTTTCAAGATTAAAAATATTTAAAGAGGTTATAATTAAAAATTTTCATAAAAACTTGTACAATAATTTTTTTAAAAAGTTCTTACATTTTCGGTTGATGTTTGATGTTCCACGATTAAAAAAAATTTATAAGGGTTATAATTAAAAATTTGCATAGCAAATTGTGTAATATATTTTTTTAAAAGTTCTTACATTTTCTTATTTTTTGAAGCATTGGAATAGTGTTAATGTTTCCCGATTAAAAAGATTTAAAGCGGCTATAATTAAAAATTTGAATTAAGACATGTGTACTAATTTTTTAAAAAGTTCTTACATGTTCTATTTTTAAAACATTAGAATAGTGTTAATGTTTCTCAATTAAAAAAGATTTAAAGGGTTTATAATTAAAAATTTGCATAAAGACTTGAGTAATAATTTTTTAGAACGTTCTTATATTTTCTATTTTTGAAATATTAGAGTAGTGTTAATGCTTCACAATTAAAAGATTTAAACGGATTATAATCAAAAAATTTTGCATAAAGACTTGTGTTGTAATATTTTAAAAAGTTCTTACATTTTCTGTTTTTTTTTAAACATTAGAATAGTGTAAATGTTTCAAGATTAAAAGATTTAAATAGATTATAATTAAAAATTTTCCTAAATACTTGTTTGATAATTTTTATATATATATATTTATATATGATAAATATTTTATATATGATACTTATATAATATTATGATACTTATTTTTATGTATGATAAGTTCTTACATTTTCTATTTTTTTGAAACATTGGAATAGTATTAACGTTTCACGATTAAAAAGAGTTAAAGGGGTTATAATTACAAATTTGCATAATAAATAAAAAAAAAATTACATTTTGAAATTCCCTCTTTGTGTTATAGGAATTAAAATAGGAATATCTTAAAACGAATAGTTTAATCTATCTTGGTATATTGAAAAGAACATTAAAGTAGGTTTGGTTTAAAGAAATATACGGTTTCTTTTTATTGATATTGTATTACTAAAGATATCTTAAAATATTTATTTACAAAATTTTTAAAACATCCATCTTATATTTAAAACATCCATTTTATGAGATAAAAAACAAATCATCCATACTTTTTTTATTTTATTGTTAAATTTTTATCAAAAGAAATGAAAAGTTAGGAATATACAGCTTAAATTTATTTACTATAAATTAATATTTATTAAACACATGTGTTACGTTTAAGTATTTCCTATAATTTCATATTTGGTTATAATGTCCTATAAATTAAATAAAGTAACGCATTATGAATAGTGAAATGTTTCAATTACGATAAAAATGTATTCTATAAGATTTAATTTAATTATTCGTATTTATCACTGTAAATCTATAAATTGGGCCTGATGGCCGAGTGACCAGCTCTCTGTTTCTCGTTGTCACAGGTTTCGAGTTCGAGTCCCGGCGGTGTCATGGATGCTTATAGTGCTTCAGTATCCGTTTTAAACCAGTAGGTCCCTGTCTAATATGACTACTACTACTACATCAAACCATATCACTGTGCCTAGAGCTGAGTTACTCCAATACAATTTGGGAATGATATGGGTGAAAAGTCTGCTGGTCTCTGCGACGCGTTCTCTGCCTTTTTTGAACTGTTTATACCGCTTCTAAACATTGGATGTTTGTAGCATGGATGTTTGTTAGTGATTCGGAATCCACTTCTAGCTAGATCCCGGTCTGTTTAGCCCTGGTGTGCACAAGATGACCGTAGAGCGACAAACCAAAGTGGAATACTACTTTTGTAGAATTTAGGAATTTAATGCAGAAATTCATTATTGAAGAAGATATTAGTCTGTATTTACTTATTTTTTTAAGAGAAAAGATTTTCGTGTATTATCACCTGAGGAAAATGGATTTCACCACATTTGGGACTACTTATCTTTGAAATAAATCAGTTAACTTCTGAACCAGAAGTAAAAATTGACGAATAAGACTTAAAAAAGGACACATAAAAGAATTATATTGCTAGTGACATTTAAATTAACATCGGAAAAATTCTGTCAGTTGTTTGCTACACGTATTAAAACCTGAGCCAATACCTGGTGAGACTTTCCTGATGAGTGTATAGACTTTCCTGATGAGTCTCCAAACTTTCCAGCCTTAGGGCCATACTGTTTACACCAATAAGTACCAAGGGCCAAATCCGTTTTAATTTTTTCTGCCATTATCTATAATCTCTAGACTAGTCACTAGTAGTAAGAAAGACATTCTACAAAATGAAGTACACAAAGAATGCTTACAAATCTAAGTTAACCGAAGAGCATCTTAAATAGTTCTTTTAATAATTGGAATTAAAATTGATCCACAACTACAAATTGTTGTCAGTGAAAAATCACAATTACATAAATCTCGTTAGTATTTTTTTTTTATACCCCGCGGTTTCATTTACGTTAATTTAACTTTTCCGTTCTGAGGGATTTTCAAGATAAAAATCATATGTTTGATTCAGAATATATACATTCCAAACATCGATATACAGTGGACTACATATGCGATATTCTTTACCCCAACATCTACCGAGGGTAACAGCGGGATGTTCACTAGTTTATAATGTTAGTAGAGATTCATTTAAATTATTTGTTAGTTGTTATGCTTAAGTTAAATTTTTGCATAGTATGCTTGTCATTAAGCTTTACCTAGCAAATAAATAAAACCAAGTTATTATCATTCTGTGTTTTTTTTATCCAACTTATTACAACAGCAATAATCTATTCGCTGTCGCGGGCCGGATTGATGACACTGGCTGGACGGATTTGGGCCGCGGGCCGTAGTTTGGAGACACCTGAATTAAGATATTCGATAGTCACTAATCAAATTAAAAAACGAGTTCCGACTGATTTTATAGAGTATTATTTGGATGAATGGAGCAATGCTGTTTCTCCTCCAGAATTAGTAGAAAAATTTGATTAGTATGAAAGTATAAAATGTCAGTGAAAGTATTTCCTCAACACTGAAAGGAAACAATATAAATTTTCGAAACAACCTCTTCTAAATTTCCGAGAGAAATTTAGCAGGTACTAACACCATGACAGAGTAGCTGGTAAAAGTTCTTCTGGGAATAGACTTCCTGACAAGTGGAGGGAACAAGGTTTAAAATCATGCTAAAATTGTGGAGAGTGCAGACGTTTACGATCCCATTGTCCTGAGTTAGTAAAAAGGAAAACAAAAACTTTTTAGTATTTCTGTACAAAGTTAACGAGAATCAAGAAACATCAGGTACCTATGTTGCTCAAGTCCATTCTGCAATGTTTAAAGAAGAACAAAAGAAATAAAGTTAAATAATAAAACTGTAGTCTCACTTTTTGGTATGTAATTCCGTACTCCTATTATCATAAGATGTGTGTTATTAGAGACTTAATTACACACAAGACTCAGTACTTTTCTAAAAGACGAATAGTTATATCGGGAATTGAAAATTCACAAATTCCAAATAAGAGATCTTCTGAACATAATTTAAATATTTTTATTTTGATATGACATTTGGTGATAACATCGCAGTTATGATTTCAGCAAATTACAGAACTGATATTTTATGTCAGACTTCACTAAATATTTAACAGTATTGAATTTAGAAAAAAAAATGAAACGAAGACATGGTCATTGCATATATCCAAATTAAATCTTATGATAAATTTAAACTGTAAAAAATAAAAGATTGATAAAAAATAAAACCACAGAATGAATCTCTTCGTATATAACAGGGGTCTCAAACTTTCCAGCCTTAGGGCCATACTGTTTACTCCATTAAGTCTCAAGGGCCAAAACCGTTTTAATTTTTCTACCATTATCTATAATTTCTGGGCTAGTCGACGAGTACGCGCTCTGAGCGACCATACGCTTGCTAAATTCACTGGTTCAATTACTGCAATTACTATTTTACAAGTTAAAATATTTTTACAAATGGATACCCCGCGGTTTCATTCGCAATTTAACTTTTCCGTTCCTGAGGAATTTTCAGGATAAAATCATATGTTTGATTCAGGATATATACATTCCAAACATCGATATACATACATATGCGATACTCTTTAGCAATTTAATTACAGAGGGTAACTTTGCGGGATGTTCACTAGTTTATAATGTTAGTGGGATTCATTTCAATTATTTGTTAGTTGTTATGCTTAAGTTAAGTTTTCTGCGTATGCTTGTCATTAAGCTTTACCTAGCAAGTCAATAAAACGGAGTTATTATCATACTGTGTTTTTATCCAACTTATTACAGCAACAATAAGCTATTCGCTGTAGCAGCCAGATGATGACACTGGCGGGCCGGCGGCCGCAGTTTGGGGACCCCTGGTATATAAAAAAATGATAAAATTAAATTCACTGATGTGGTAAAAATTCATAAATTCAAATTCCATTCATTGAATTGTGGCAAGAGAAGGGCAAACTGTATCCTACACATGTTAAAAAAAAAAATCTTTTAATTTCAAACATAGAGGTTTGTTGGAGCTCTGAAAAATTCGAGTGGATTTATTGAAACAGAAGATCATGGCAAACAATTATTATTTTCCATTATAATGCATTTACGATAAGCCATCTTCATTGGAAATACGAACAAAGAGTTTGATAGATAACAAATTTAAGATAGATAAAATAAGACATATAGAGATAGGGATTCAGTATTCGATAGAGAAAGGTGGAACTGAAATTTCTTAAATTTTTCTAAATATTTTATAAAAATATCAATACGAACTAAAATGCAGTTGGTACAGTTTTTAAACAGAAAGAATTTTAACAAATTTACCTGAAAGAATTAGAATTTGAATTCTTAAAATAAAAATGCCCAATGTATAGTGAACTAGTGTTATATTAATACAAGGACGTTTAAATTTCATTGTATAATCTTAAACATAAGTAATAAATTAGATATTGCATGTAAATATACGAATAAATATCCTAATTTGTAAATAATGCTTTAAATTCAAAAATATTTTATTTTTTACATCAAATATCTTTCAGTTAGATAAGCTGTCTTGTACCCATTTGTTCATCTGAATTTACCCAAGTTGAAAGGACAAAATGAAATAAAAAAAACTGCTAAATGCTGCTATCTCTGAATTTAAATATCCCTTCAAAAAAATAAAAGTGTTCAATAAAATAGACGTAGATTTTCTAGGCAAATATTTCTTTATTAAGTACAAATTTTAATTTATTATGGGTATGAAAGATGCAAACGATAAATTGTAACAAAAAATTATGAACATAAAAATTCGAAATCCTAAGAGGATAATAAAGCATATTTAAATTTAAAATAATAATAAATATCTAAATTATAAATATTTTATTAGCTTTAAAACAACCTTAGCAGTTTTTATACAGGTCTTATAATATTTGATATTTAAGAAGATAAAAGTTCGGCATCCTTCCTGATTCTCTTCAGACAAGCAACTTGGCGAGCAGCTTGTTTTAGCTGTCTTGAACCCATTGTTCATCTTTGTCTTCCAAGAATCTTCTAAAAAGGACAAAATAAATAAGCTACCAAATACTGCTATCTCTGAATTTAGATATCCCTTGAAAAATAAAAATATTCAATAAAATAGATGTAGACTATAAATAGTAAATAATATAGTAGTAATTAGTAAATTAGTATAGTGGAAAATGCAAACAATAAATTGTAACAAAAATTCTGAACAAATGAATTCAAATCCCAATATGATTATAGCGAATATTTGAATTTAAAAATACGAATAAATATCCTATATCATAAATATTTGATTAGCTTTAAAACAAGTTAACAATTCTCAGACAGGTCTTATAATATTTGATATTTACGATGATAAAAGTTCGTCATCCGTCCTGATTCTGATCAGACAAGCAACTTGGCGAGCAGCTGGCTTCAGCTCTCTTGAACCTATTGTTCATCTTGTTTACCCAAGAATCGAGAATCCCCTTCTAAAAGAACAAAACCAATAAGCTACCAAATACTGCTATCTCTGAATTTAGATATCCCTTGAAAAATAAAAATGTCAGTAAAATAGATGTAGACTTTCCTACTGACATACTATATTCCTTTATTAATTACAAATTCTTAATTTATGTATGATACATGCAATCAATAAATTGTAACGTAAATTTCAATATAATAAATTGAATGCCAAGAACATTTGAATTTAAAAATAATAATAAATATCCCAAATTATAAATACTTTATTGGCTTTAAAACAACCTTAACAATTCTTATACAAGTCTTATAATATTTGATATTTAAGAAGATAGAAGGTTTGTCATCCTTCCTGATTGTCTTCAGACAAGAAACTTGGCGAGCAGATAGTTTCAGCTGTCTTGTACCCATTGTTCATCTTGTTTACTCAATAATCTTCTAAAAAGAACAAAATCAATAAGCTACCAAATGCTGCTATTTCTGAATTTAAACATCCCTTGAAAAATAAAAGTGTCCAATAAAACAGATGTAGACTTTCCTAGGCAAATATTCCTTTATTAAGTAGAAATGTTTAATTTATTATGGGTATGAAGGATGCAAACGATAAGTTGTAACAAATATTCTGAAGAAAATTAATTCAAAATCCCAATATGATAATAGCGAATATTTTAATTTAAAAATACAAACAAATATTCTATATTATAAATATTTGATTTGCTTTTAAAACAAAGTTAACAATTCTTAGATAGATCTTATAATATTTGATATTTACGATGATAAAAAGTTCGTCATCCTTTCCTGATTCTCTTCAGATAAGAAACTTGCCGAGCAGCTGGTTTCAGCTCTCTTGAACCCATTGTTCATCTTGTTTACCCAAGAATCGAGAATCCCCTTCTAAAAAAAAAAAAACAAAATCTCAGTTCAAAGGGAAAAATAAAATAAAAAAAGTCCCTTACCCTCCTCACGACAGGGGAAAAAAGATCTACAGAAGGGAGAAACGGACATGCACCAACACACTGCAAAATTTTCTTGAGTAGAATCTCTTCTGACGCGATAGGTGAACTGATGGCGAGTAAAAAAAAAATATTTCCTCTTTTGAAATTTGAAGAATATGCCGACAAAGACCTAGATTTTCAAGTGCGTGTAGTAGATGGGAATAATAAATACCTCGTGATATGAAAATCCTTGTTCATTGGAAGTTTTATTTATGTTTTTTTCTGGGGGGAAGGGGGAGTAATAAAAAATGAAGCATTGTCCTTTTAATAATTGAGAAGATGGAATGCGATGGATGATTTGAAATTATTTTTGCATGATTAATTAATTGTTGTGAAGAATGGGTTTTTGCTCCAACGAGCTAATTGTTTGTTGTACCCAGCTTTTGATTGTCAGATTCACGGTAGAATGCTACTTCAAAGACACTGCAATAATGTTCTAGTTATAAGTGCACCATTTTATTGATCCTTTAGAGGTTTTGCGTTTAAAAACAGAATTTGTGTTTTAGTTTGTTAGTATTTTTTTAATAAAATGTTATCAAACGATTATGGTTTTGAAAAGAATGAACAAAAAATAAATAAAAGAAAGCGTTGATGGATTCTCATTTTCTGATGTATTATGTTATTGAAAATATTTTTTCTTTCAAATAATTTTGACAATTTTTGAATGCTTATTTTATTAATAATATTTACATGATAAATTAGCATTTAAAATTCCTTCTATTAAACTTACTTAGGTTTCACTTTATTATAGATTTCATCATCATCATCATCAATGGTGTAACAGCCCCTTGCTGGGCCAAGACCGTCTGTCTTACTGGCAGATTTCCAGATAGGAAATGTTTTTCTTACTACGGTGTAAGGTTGTTAACCCTACGCCCAAGACTCTACAGTTATACTACAGTTTCCAAAAATAAAGACCAATTTTCACTTTAATATTCCACGGCTTATGGAATTTAATTTTTTTTAGGTTGCTGGCACTGTCATGGACGTCTGTGTGAAATTTGACATCAAAATATGCATTAGTGTTTGAGTTACGCTTGGCTTTGTGAGACGCTAAAACTGATTCCGGATATTTTTGAGATGTCTGAATTAATTGAGCAAAGAACTTGCATTAAATTTTGTTTGCGGAAACGTACAGAATGTTGCAGAAGGCATTCAATTTATCAGCATTCCTATATTGGAAAGAAATGTTTACAAGTGGTATAAATAGTTTAAAGAAGGCAGAGAACGCGTTGAAGACAAAGAGCGCTCTGGTCGACCATCAATCTCAACCGACGAATCTCACGTCCAAAAAAATTAAAGATTTGGCGCTTACAATTATAGACCTTGCTGATAATGTTGGAATTTCAAAAGGATTAATCAATTTCATTTTAGGCTTGAAACGCTTCAAATCTCGATTGGTACCAAAACACTGAATTCGCTAGCTCACACTGCATTGATTCTTCGTGACACTTTCGCCAAAAATGATATCCATTTCCCAGACA
Organism: Caerostris extrusa; assembly: GCA_021605095.1. Classification (NCBI taxonomy): domain Eukaryota; kingdom Metazoa; phylum Arthropoda; class Arachnida; order Araneae; family Araneidae; genus Caerostris; species Caerostris extrusa. The sequence goes on from BPLR01006223.1 coordinate 108,416, forward strand.
CTAAACGCTAAAACTGATTCCGGAGATTTTTTTTTGTAATGTCTGAATTAATGGAGCAAAGAACTTGCATTAAATTTTGTTTGCAGAAACGTATAGAATATTGCAACCAGGATTAAAACCTGGAGCCTGTGGTTCGAAGGCCAGAGCACTAGCCAATTCACTATCAGGCAGCTAGTATTTCCGGTATTTTTAAGTTTACGGCTGATTTTTGTAAATTTTCAAATTCTAAAGTATTTTTCACATTGCTTCTCAATTGCGTCTTTTCGCTGTCATTACTGTAAGATTGTATTCAGCAACCCTTTATAGAATCCTTCATCATAATCATCATTTTTAATTCTAGAATAGAATTGTTCAGTTATTGATAAATCTTAAGTTTTCACAAAGTTTTCGTCTTTCTTAATAAATTTTGTCAAATAATCTATTTCAGTTTTTTTTCAATAGTTTAATAAATAAATTTCAGTAATTTCTTAAATTCAAATTTCAAATTATTGAACTTCACTCACAATTGGACATTAGTTTAACAACTAAAATATAAAAACATCCAGAGATCAGAAAAACTGAAATTAATTCCGGAAACTTTCCAAGAATTAATACAAAAAATGTATCAAATTGGTTTTTTACGTGACATAAAAATATCTACATCACAAATACATAGTTAGACATGAAACAAATAAAACGTTTCACATAAAATAAAAACATATAATTCTAGAAATAAAATGTTATATTTTTTATAAATTCAAAAAAAATTATCTGTAATCCTATATACATGGACAAGAACATATATTTAAAATAAAAAGGTAAAACTGCAATGGAAGAAAATATATACAAATATAAATAACAAGATCATCTAGAGTTTGTCGTTCATCTTTGATGTTTATGTATATATAATAATTTTTCCTATTTTTATGCTGCAACTTTGTATTTTAAGTAGTCACTTATTTTGTTATTTCCTTTTTTTTGGTATAAAAATGCTTTTAAAAGAGTTATTAGAAACACATAGAAATGTATGTATAGATTTACTAATATGGTTTTGTTATACACTAGCTGGAAGAAAAAAGTGACGGGACACCCCTCGAAAGTAGAAAAGTCGACAATACAGCTGACACATGCGCAAAAATAGATATCACGTGTCAGCCATATCCTACAAATACTCTGTGGAGTCTAGGGTTGTTTTTTGTCAATGATGCCGCCACGGGGAAGAATTGTCTGAGTTCGAGAAAGGTGTGCTAGTTGGATTGCATCTTGCCAAGGTGTCAATTAGGAGGCGTATCCCGTCTCCGTAACTGCTCAAAATCAACTAGCACGTGTTGTGTGTCGCCGCAAGACTGAGGGGGACACTGTCAGAACAAACCCTGAAGTGGACGACCTACAGTTCTCACCCAGCAGGGGACCGGCGGGTGCTCGGCAGGGGGAGATTCCGAATTAACCGTCAAACATCCATGGATAACATCGCTAATGAGTTTAGACAAGCCACAGGTGTGGGGCCGTTTCGACCAAGACACTTTGTATCGATGCCCATAAGTTAGGTTACACTGAACGTTCGGGCGCCCATAAGCCTTTTTTGATTATGAAAACCAACAAAGAAAGCGCTCTTCGATGGGCCAAAGACCACCGTACTTGGACTCTGGATGTCTGGAAACGCGTCCTTTGGTGTGACGAGTCACGATTTACCCTTTTCCATTCCGATGGACGTGTTTGGGTGTGGGGTTTACCAGGAGAACGCCTTTTTGTTCGAGTGTGTCGTTTGGTGAAGGAGGATTGATGGTATGGGCCTGTTTCTCCTGGTATGGGGGCTGGTCTGCTGGTGAAGGTTGATGGTGCGATGAATGCCGATAAATACTGTGATATTTTCGACAATCATGTCCTTCCTACCTTGTGTGCAACGTACGGTAGGGATGATTGCTGATATCAAGACGACAACACAACATGCCATGTTGTAAGGAGGACTCTTGATTGGTATGTGAACAACAACGTTAAACGCATGGAGTGCCGGAGCAGAGCCCTGATCTTAACTCAATTGAACATCTCTGGGACGAATTGGACCGTCGGTAGAGGGCCTGCACCCCACTCCCCAAAAGAAAAAGCCTGAACTATGGAACTTCCTGTTAAACATTTGGAAGGAAATTCCTCTTGCCACTATGGCTAATTTAGTGGAAAGCATGCCCAGAAGGGTTGCAGCTGTGATCGCAGCCAAGGAGGCCCTACCTCCTATTAATTTTAATAAATATGAGTTTATGTCGTTATAGTGTCGTGTCCATCACTTTCTTCCACATAGTGTACATACTAATTGTGTTTCTGAAAATTGCATTTTTTGTTTAATTTCTTTCATTGTGTTTTAATATATCTGTAGCTTTAGCCGTTATATATATATATATATATATATATATATATACACACATATACATATATATATTAAGATTATAAGTAATAGAGTGCATATGTAAGTTGTAAGAAATAAAAATATCCCATTAATAGATATGTTATGATCTTCTGTGATCTGCCGTACTGAATATAAAAAAAAATTTTTAATTTTGATAAATTTAATTAAAGAAAAAAATTTCGTATAGATTTGAAGATTTGGAATTTTAAATAACTCGTTTTTAATCATAAAATTGGCTAAATAAAGCATTTATTATAATCAAGAATTCATAATATACATTTTTCATGTTTAATGTGTGTCCATTTATTTTTTTAAGAATATAATAGTAGTAATTTGGAAATAAATTAACGATTTCTTTTTATTACAGTAACTTAACGATAGCGCCACTCAGCTTTTAATGCGAGCGCCATCTGGTGTTGATGGTCTTAAAAAAAAAAAAAAAAACTTTATTAATTATTTTTAATTAAATAAACTGTGATTTTTCTGAAATTTCTTTTACATTTTAAAACGTAATAAATTAAAAAAAATACTTTTGAATGTTACAGTTTTCAAATTAATAAGATACATACATACATTTATTTATATGTATATATATATATATATATATATATATATATAATATGAATGTATGTATCTTATCTTTTATTACAATAATTTATGTATCTAATCGTTTTATTATGATAATTTAATAATGATGGCGCCACTCAGCTTTTTAGACAGGCGTCATCTGGTGGCGTGAAAGTTTGAGAGCATTAAAAACTTTATTAATTATTTTCAATTAAATAAATTACGATTTTTCTTCTTATTTTTTTATTTTATAATAAAGTCATAAAATAAAAAATAATAGCGTCTAAATGTTACAGTATTCATATTAATATCACACATACATTAATTTATAAATATACATGCATAGATGTGTATTTGCATGTATGGGTTAAAGCATATTACTCTTATCAAATTGAAAACCTTCATGGATTACATCCCGAATGTTAAAGTAATTGTTACTTTTTATTTGATGCAAAATTAATGATGTAGGGGCTTTTGCGTTTATTTTTGTTTATTTCTCTTTGAAGTACAGGGAAAAGCACATTCAGTCTTAATGGTTCCGGTGTACTTAGGAAGTACGAGTCGTTACTCAGCGTGAAGTCATAATAACACGACAGGGTACCTTCTTTTTAATAGGAAAAAATGAGGCTGGGTCGTTGTTACCATTGGGTACAATAAAAGAACTTGACGCTTTCCGTGAATATCTGGAGAAAGCTTTCTTTTTACAGCATTTGTTTTTCATCGGTACTTTACGAGTAAACCAATGTGAAAAAAGAAAAAATATGTAATGATTTTAAGAATATAAATGAGTTTATTACATAAATATTATTTTAAAGGTGGAGAAATGTTTATTAAAAGTATCATGCATATAAAAAAATGAAACAAAAAATTGATTCATCAAAATAATTTTGGTGAAAAAAAAAATATTTTATTAAATTAATTGTTGCCTATTGTCTAGTACAGGTGGCCAACCTAAATGAGCTGGCCACTTTTGAAATGCATCATAACTTCGCGGGCTGCATACAAAATTATATATCCCCGTATTAGAATTAGATACACGATTTTTTTTTGGAGCGAAAAATTGAAACATAATAAGTTATTATTACTGTGTTTACTATTATTCTTACATGTAAACATAGATAATACATCAACAATGATACTAAAAGCACATTGTAAACAAATATATAATACTACAAACGAAATATAAAAAAATATATAAATATAATGAAATAAAAAAAAAATGAAATCATTAAAAAATATTTATTTTACTAGTGCGATATTTGTTTTTCCACTGTTTCACTTAGCTTTTCAAAGTTGTTCTCAATTTGGGTATTTGCAAAATCGTAATTGATGTGGCAGTTTAACATCCTTTATGTTTGAGCGTGTTTTGTGTTTGATCAGTTTCATTTTCGAAAAGAAAAAAAATAACGATTCGCAGGTATAAGTTGAACCAAAAGAACTAACAATTTTTTTAGACAGATTTCTCAAATATCTGGGTCAATGCGTCTGATATCATAAAGTGAAACATGGAACCTTAATACTACATGTTCAAAGATGAGCATGCATCATAAGTTAGCAGAATATAATTAAATTATTCTACAAACCATAACTGTAAACTCATAAATAAAACAGGCAATAGCTGTCATATATTCGCAATATTATTATTGGTTTTCTCATAATTCAGTCAGTTCGTTTTTTGAATATATGGATGCACACATAATGCATTTTTAATTCATTGGTTTTCACTACTTTGGCCATTATAAAATAAATATATTTAGTAAAATTGTGATAAATCTCACGGGCCGGAAACATGTTTGAGACGGCCGCGGAAACGGCCACCCCTGGTCTGGTAAATAATGTTGAGTAAGGACTAGCCCATTCACGTAAAGAAATGTGGTGTTTAATATTTTTATTACTTGAGTATTGCTAAAACCTAATCAAATTAAATTTTAGAATTTAAAACATCAAATTTTGTAAAATACATGAAATTGTTTTAAGAAATAAATATATTGAATCTTGTAGTATTATTAATACTAATAAAATATAAATAAATATCATGTTTTTTACTATTATTAATAATTTTATAAATTTCAACTTTTACATAAGATTTGATACTAAATTGAAATAGAATTAAATTTTTAAAAAATGAAATTTAGTTTCATATTTTTTTAAACATTAATTTCTAAATTATCTGATAATTTATTATTTGAAATAAAGGGCATATATTATTATTATTCATCAATACTAAACGAAATAGAAATTATAAATAAATAAATATTTTTATAAAAATAACTTTCAACGAAAAATACTTTTTTTAACAAACGAAGAAAAATACATCAATTATATTTTTATAGAACTAATTAGAATATTTTGCTCTTTGTGTTTTCAAAATATATTTAACTTTTGAAATTTGATTTTTTTTTTAAGTTTAGAAATCGTAAAAATCAAAACGTTTTTATTCTCAAATTCATATTTTTACATCTTTCTAAAAAATAGGATGTTTTCGTCTTGAATATTTATAAATCAAATTTAAAAATTAATTAAAAATTTTTACGTAAATAGTGCAGATTAAGTTTCATTAAAATAATATTTGCAAATAAAATATTTTTGTAATAAATTTAATAAACATTAATTCATTTTTAAAGTAAAATATAAAATTATTAAAATAAAAAATATATAAACATATAATAAAAATTTCAACTATACAATTTTTTTTTTTCTATAATAGGTTAAAAAAATTGTTCAATTAAATTGTTGGTAAATTAAATTCAAAGATAAATAAATCATTTTTTTTATACTGTATTATTATTTTCTGTATTTATAACTATATTTTATAAAGATAATTATTTTTTTCTTATAAATTATTTTTTCGCTTGTAGTTATTTTTTTTACATGTTAATATTTTCTTTATTTTATGAAATAATTTTCTTCTTTTAATCTTTAATCTCTAGTGAATAAAATATAATTATTATAATTATTCAGCTAACTCGCAATTCATTTAAATAAAATAGTACAATTTAATTTTCATAAATGTAATATAAATAATAAAAACAAATATAGTTTAAGTATTCAAATGAATTTAAAATTTAAAAAATAATGTTTCTTTAACATTTTTAATTTTCTGATGAATATAATATTTATAAATATTCAAAATGAAAAAACATTCTATCTTTTAAAAACTATATACATATTCGATATATTTAAATTAAAGCAAATGCACAGACGACGTCTATTCATATTTTTTACTCCGTGCAAACATTATTAAAATTTCTGAGATATTTTATTTGAAAAGAAAATTGTATAGTTTAAAACATTTTATTGATACTGAAATAATTTTAATTTTTAAATTTTAAGATCAAGATTTCAATATCGGTACTAATTGAATGTGATTTTTATAATTGAAGAAATATATACATTATTTAAATTCTTATAGTTTTGAAATTAAATTGCTTATTAAGTTTCAAATTTAAGTTTATAAATCAATTTTAAATTTTTGACAAAGGATCCATTATTTAAATCTCATTCAATATAATTCATTATATCTGGGCTCAATTATTATTTTAAATCGATTTTTTAATTATAATTAAAAAGTCACATGAATTTAAATTTGTTGAAATCTATTATAATTGAATTTATTTCAAAAGAAATTGCAACACAACAGATTTGCTTCCCCTTTTATTACATTATATTATTTATATATTATTATATTTCATATAATATTTTTTTTTTTACGCAATTTCATTACTTTAAATGACAGAATTTAAACTGAAAAATGATTATATAACAATCCTAATTAAAAAATTATATCTAAACAAATTTTAAAATTGCATTTGGATGATAACATTTTGTCATAAATGATAATATAATAAAAAACTGAATTTCAAATTAGCAATTGGAAAATTTCAGTTTAATTAAATTTTTATATTTTAAAATAATTTTAATGCATTTATTAAAAATACATTATGAATATGTAACCATGTCTTTTCTACACTTTGTCAGTAGCCGGATGGCCAGTTCACTAGTAGGTGAAGCGTTGGTCATAGGTGAACAACCCTACCTAGTAGAAATAAAAATATCTCCTGTCTCAAAATCTTCCAGTATGCAGACAGTCTAAGCCCACCCCTTGGGCTGTTCTGCCATTGCAGAAAACTGTTGTGGCTTTTAGCTCCACTGTCATTTTGTGCACATTTAGGCTTTTGATCCGGGGCCAACATCTTAGACCGCACCACTAACAAACATTCATCGCCACTGCCAGGATGCAAACCTGAAGCCTGTTGATACCAAAGGCCAGAGCGCTAGCCAATTGACCATCAAAGAATGAAGAAGAAATTAGGAAATATAATATACAGATCATATGATTTTTTTCAAAAACAAATATTTCGTTATTTCACCTGTCTATTCATATTAATTTTTTATAGTTGAATTGAGTTGATATGAATTATATAACCCACTTGCTCCCTCCTACGGAAAATTCCACTGTGGCTTTCAGGTGAAATAATCAATAGGCATCGAGACTCTCAACCAAGAAAAAGTACGGCAAACGATGCTTCAGAGACGTTTAGTTTGCAATCTCTCATCCTGAGATGGAAATGCCTTTATTTTCGGCTTACGTCCACGAACATTTAATTAGTCTTTAGAAATTTTAAATGTGTTAGTTATGCATGTATGTGTGGTGTTTGTGCGCGCATAAATAAAGCTGTGTGTTCTAAAACCTTTCTTCAAGTCTCGAACCCAACCGCACCTAGATCGAGCACAAACAATCGACAAGACTACAATTAGCAATAATATTCATCAAAAATTATGCTTTTATTGTGTTTACAAATTAAATATTTCCTTTTATTATTAACTGCATTAATTTGTATTAAAATTATTTTTATTTTCCAAAATGATATTAAATAACTAAATTTACATCTTAGAAATAATTATAATTATAATTTACATCTTAAAAAACAAAGGTTAAAAAAATATTTAATTTTTAAAATCAATAAATTTAAAACTTTATATACATTCAAGTAATTCAAACTGTATACACAATTAAATCAAACTTCATTAAGTATCAAATCGACTATTTTTTTTCTCTTTTGTAAGTTTTGTAAAAATTTGTCATTAAATGATTCATTTAATTAAGCACAATTATTTGAATGCTTAAAAATCAAACCTCATTAAAGATAGTGAAAGCGATTTGGAGTGATATTTTCGGATATTTACCAGAGTCCACGTCCATTAAATGACAGTTGTTGAACACGTTTGTTTATATCCATACTAATTAATTCCGTTTATGCATATTTACAAGCATCCTCAAACTTCCACACGTATGATTTTGATGTGTCGTTCATTGATCAAGTACTGTTCAAAACTACATAAATATTCAAGTATGTTTTGTTAAGAGGAATATTTAACTTTCACCGGTTATCAACAAAATACTTTGTATGAAACTAATGAGTTGATTAGCTTTATCTAAATTTAATTTAAAAATTTCCATGCAGATTTTAATGGAATTAATTGCCCAAAGTTTATGAGCCTGATATGTTGTATGCACTTCAATTAGATAAAGAAAATAGGTTTATATATTACATAAAATGAAACATGGGTGGAATATTGTTTATGGTTTCGATGGCAGAATTTTAACTGAAGATGATACAACAATGGTAATTAATTAATTTTAATTTTTGTTTATTTTGCATATGAAACATAATAGGCAGAGAGAATATATGTATTTAATGGCATAATTTTAATTGAAAATTTTATAATGCTAGTTAATAAAGAAATATATTTTTATAAATAAACCAAAACATGTATAGAAAATAGTTTATGATTTCAATGGCAGAATTTAACGAAAACTGATATAACGATGACGATTAATAAAAAAATAAAATTATGTATTTCACATATAAAACAAAATATGCGTAAAATAAGGTTTTCTAATTTCAATGACAGAATTTTAATTAAAATCAGTATAAGGAGGATAACTAATTCACTGCTTTGTTGGTTCTTGAAAACAGCACTTGATCAACAGCAACATCTAGACCAAGTCCAAGAACCCATGTAGTCTCATAGATGGAGGGAAGGGGCGACAGCTTCTGTTGTGATGGAGCACACGTATGTAAAAGTCTGACTCGCCTCCTAGTCACTGAAGAAGGAGGGCAGTGAATTCAGGAGAACTTTTAGGGTACTACACCGTATGGGAGAAAACCCGAAAACTTCCAGCAGGTACTTGAACATCCCGAGTGCCATCGAATCTCCCCGTTTTTTGAAAACAGTGTCTACAACAAAGCTCGTCTGCGGATTACACCAGCCCTCATGCTCACCAGCGGCACACGTTGCCACGAGTAAGGCAATTTTATACAAATTATATTATTGACATCAACTCCTTTACTTTTATAAATCTTATGTGAAATTTTTGTGTTTGCTTTCAAATATTCTTTATTGACTTTATCTCACATACCATACCAATTAAGAAATTATCACTTGGCATACCAAGCACACGAGCCCATACGTTCCCATGATTGAAAAGGAAAGCTTCTGTTTTGGAGCACTAAATCCTCAAAGATTTTGAATTATAAAATAGTAAACGCTCGAACGTTGTTAATTAGATGGCCTATTAGGTACACTATTTCTATGCCAAAGTGTCCCAGGTTTTCCCCTCAGTGATAAAGGTAGAACCGGTATATATCTATATAAATATATCTCATACAAAAGAAATTTAATGAGATAAATCTAATGAGATATGAGACATGAGATATATAAATATATCTGGTGGCATAATATATCTAAAATATATCTCTATGAGATATATTTATGAGATATGAGATATATAAATATATCTCATATCTGTACCTTTTTGGAACACCAGAAATAACACGTATGGAAATTAATTCCAGACTAAGACTAGTAGACTAAACTAAATCCAGTATTTTTTGGGGGATATTTTGAATTATTCTAAGGGAAAATCGAATTCCTCGTGAATTGCTTTCACTATTTTTATGGTGTATTTGGCAACAGATATTTTATTGCAACTTCATGTAGCTTCATAGACATTTGATGCTATGAACTTCAGTACAAAAGTTCTCCAGTGACTAGGAGCTAGCATGCTATTTATTGCTTAGTATTATTTATATTATCTTTCAATTGTATTTTTTAAATAAGTGAAGAATGTAGATATTTTTAGAAATAATAGCGGCGATATATCGTATTATGATCTAGAAAACTCTGGAGATGATTAAGAGTATAATAGTTCTGTTTCTAATGTGTAATCCGAATCTAATGAGTAATCCGAATAATGCATTGTATATATAAACCAAAGCAGGTATATAATAGAGTTTATGATTCCAATTATCTTAATTATGTATTTTATGTATAAAACAAAAATGGCAAAAAATAGGGTTTATAATTTTAATGATCGAATTTGAACTAAAAACAATGTAACGATGATAACTAATTTGCAGTATTACAAGTTATATTATTGACACCAACTCTTTTACTTTTATAAATCTTAGGTGAATTTTTAAGTTTGCTTTCAATATTCTTAATTGAATTTAACTTACATATATTTCAAATTAAGAATTACTGTAAGCAATAAACGGTAATTTTAAATTAAGCCCTCAAGAATTATGAATTATATAACAGTAAACGCCCATACATTGTCCTTATTAAACCTTAAGGATAACGTCGTAAATATACCTCATATGAGGTATATTTACTCGACGTTATCCTTAAGGTGTAATAAGGACAATGTATGGGCGTTTACTATTATATAATTCATTATTTTTGTATTTTCATTTATTTTTGTATTTATTATGTATCTTTTTGGAACACTAGTAACTAACACGTAAGAAAAATTAATTCCAGTCTAAAAACAAGTATTTTGGGATATTTTGTATTATTCTAAGGGAAAATCGAATTCCCTCGTGAATTGCTTTCACTACCTCTATCGTGCACTGTCAACAGTTGTTCTATTGCAGTTTCATATTGCTTTACAGGCATTTGATTTGATATCCTCCAGTACAAAAGCCAGGCTGGAGGCTGTGTATATTTATTGCTTAGTATTATCTATATTTTTTTTCAGTTTTTTTTTTTTTTTTTGAATAAGTAGAGATGAAGATATCTAGAAATAATAGCTGCGATATATCGTATTATGATCTTGAAAGCTCTGGCGATGATTGAGATGATGATAGTTCTGAATCTTATGTGTAATCTGAATGGCTGAATTATATTTCGATTTCTAAAACAAATAAAAAAAAAAAACAAAGTAGGATAAAAACAAATTGATCATAGTTCTAACAATGCATATTTTTTAATGTTTGTAAAATAAAAAGTTGCTCTAAAACAATCTGTACTTTCTTTTTAAATTTTATCCTTTATGATAAAAAAAATAGTTTAATTTTACATTTGATTATTTTATGTTACTTCATTTAAAAGATTGTAAAGGTATAATGTCTAGTATAAATATATCTCATATTTGTAATTTTTTTTGGAAAATCAGGAGCGAAACAAGTATGAAAAATTAATTCCAGACTAAAACAAGTATTTTTGGATATTTCATGTTTTCTAAGAAATAATTTATCAAATCGAGTTCCCTCATGAATTTCTCACACTTTTTGTATCATGCATCTGGCAACAGTGATTCGATTTCAATTTCATGTAGTTTAACAGACATTTGATTGGATGTCCTCCAGTACAAAAAAGCCAGACTAGAAGCATGTGTGATATTTATTGCCTAGTATTATCTATATTTTTTTCTTTTCAGTTGTTTTTTTTTTAATTAAGTAGAGATGAAGATATCTAGAAATAATAGCTGCGATATATCGTATTATGATCCAGAAAGCTCTGCCGATGAATCAAAGGATTATAGTTTGGTTTCTAATGTGTAATAAAAATGGCTGAATTATATTTTAATTTCTAAAAAAAAAAGGACACAAACTAATTGATCATAGTTACACTAAAGTATATTTTCAAGTTTTGTAAAATAAAATGTTGATCTAAAACAAATTGCATTTTTTAAAAATTTTATTCTTTTATGATAAAAAAATAGTTTAGTTTAACGTTCGGTTATTGTACGTGTACTTCATTTTAAAAGAATGTAAACATCATAATAAAAGGAGGACTTCTATAAAATAAAGTGACAGATTTAATATAATTTTAGTAGTCGAAAGTGAAGTCCTTAGAAAAGACAAAGATACATTTTTGATTTTATAATGACATCACTTAAATAAATTGTGAAGATATAAAAATCCATAAAATATGAAATAAATAATTGAATAAAGCATGACAAAGATTTATTGAAGAATGAAAAATTATGGTTAAAAGTTTATTAATGTTAGTCTATGCAATGTTAAGATATCTATATTTTGTACTTTTTCTAGTAAAATGAAAATTTTAAAATTACTTAACGTCACAAATAATTTGATAGTGAAAGTAGTGAAATATTACGTAATAAGAAACTGAAATATACATTATTTTTCTCTAACCTTAATAGTACTAATTTAAAATTAAAGGAATAATTCTTTTTTCTAAATAAAATAAATGAATTTTTTTTTTGTAGCAAAAATTATTTTAAATATCAGACATGTAACCAGTGAAAACATGTGAATGAAATCGTAAGGATATGTGAATGAAATGACAAGGATATATGAATGAAATACAAGGATATGTGAATGAAATGACAAGGATATATGATGAATGTCGATGGTCTGAATTATGACAAGGATAATAGTGTTGAAAATAAATACACATATATAATGTATTTATCACTAATTATTTATCATGCAATGAATTATAGAAGTCGATGGTCTGAATTATGCATAATTTAATAATGTTGAAATACATTTTCAATGTTTTTATTACTAATTATTCACCATGCAATAAATTATAGAAGTTGATTGTCTGAATTATGTCCAAGTTAATAGCATTGAAAATTGATACCATACATAATATATTTATTACTAATTATTTATGTAATAAATTATAGAAGTTGATGGTCTGAATTATGTCCAAGTTAATAGCGTTGATAATAGAAATACATAATGTATTTATTATTTATTTATCTACAGAAGTCGATTGTCTGAATTAAGTTAATAGCATTGAAAATAGATACTTGTATTTATTACAAATTATTTATCAATATATAGAAGTCGATGATCTTTAATACGTTGAAATAGATAAATATATACAATATTTTTACTAATTATTATGTAATAAATATATTTTTTCTGATGAGCTATTTGATTATTGTTGATATATGTATGCAATGTATTGAAGAAAAACGTTCAATTACATTCTGGTGACTCTTACTTCATTATGCTACTTGTAAAATATTAAAAATTGTGACTTCTATATATTTTTATTTATATAAAATTGAGTTTATTGAGTTATGAGTTATTTTTGAATATTTCTGTGATAAAACTTATTGCATTAGATTAAATATTTATTCTTTTCAAAACCTACTTAGTTCATAAAATAAACTTGTAAATATATTTTTCATCGAATACCTGAAATGTAAAAATAAATCATTTCCTGCTCTCCGATTTTTTTGCGAACCATTTGTGTCAATTCACTTCTTTCATTTTAAAGTTAAGGTTACGATTCCGCAGTCCTTTTCAGACTAACTCAAAGGCAATCTTGAATTTCGAATTGATGTGGAAGTCCTCCCTCAAACTTCCATAAAACTTTTTCTTAAAAAAAAACCCAACAGAAATAACTTGTAAAAGGGGGATGAAACCACTCTATGCCCCCCTCCCAATGAAAAACTTTCGTGATCATAAATAATTTATCCTGCTTCAATGCAAATGTGAGTTTGATCGAAAAATCTCTCAAAAAAGCGTTTTCACAAAATGAATAACGAGCTTCCTTTAATGTTTAGGAGAAAGGTAATTTTTTATTTCATCATCTTCTTCTTCTTTTTCATTTGCTATTTACGACCAAAGTCGTCCCTATAGCAGAGTTCCTTAAGAATTACACAATGTTCCTTGCCGCACAAGTCCAATCCCCCCCCACCCCCCAAACTTACTTCTCATTCCCTTTCAATGAGTTGCAAGAGCAAGGGGGGATGGGGCAAAGAAGATGGGGTTCCATCCCGAATTAGAGATCTTCATTAGCAATGGCGACCGACATCAAGAGATGCTCCCTGAAGGATCCTAATGAAGCTTCGGCACACTGTTAGAGAGCCCAAAGAAAGGGATAGCGATCCCTTGCCTTAATCAACGACACGTAACGAGATCTGCCTTATTTCTTCTTTTTTTTTTTTTCTTGCAGCCACCAACTCTTTTAAATAGCCATGCTCTTAACATAGAGAGGGTCATCTGAAGATAGCTAGTTGAATACTGAAAGAGGACTTAAGAAGTGTTGGGAAATAAATTCCAGGTAACAAATATAGTTTATTTATTAAAAAATCATTTTTTGTTTATTGTAATCATTGACTAGTTTATTTTGAAATATCTTCTTTAAGATTATTTTACATCCTGGGATTAGAGAGCCCAAAGATAGCTCTTTTGCTGCAATTTTTTAAGATTGCAGATAGCTTTACTTTTCTGGGATTAGACAAAGAAAGGAAAGCAATCCCTTGACTTAATCAACAACACGTCACGAGATCTGCCTTATGTTTTTTTTTTTCTTGCAGCCACCAACATTTTAAATAGTCATTTTACATAGAGAGGGACATCTGTAGATAGCTGGTGGAATACTGAAAAGAGATCTTACACGTTTTAAGAAGTGTTGAAAAACAACTTCTTTGATAAACTTAATGTATTACACAAAATCCTTTTTTGTTTATTGTATTCATTGACTAGTTTATTTTGAAATATCTTCTCACTTCATATACTATCATTTTTTAAGAAGACAGTTTTACTTCGCCTTTTGGAGTTTTGTCAAAACAAAAGCCCCTTTCAAAACACGTTTGATTTAATACCTTTTTTTTACATAAAATTTTAAATTTCTTTAGATTAATCTAGTAATAATATTATTTATTTTTAATTATTTAGTTTTTTTTTTATATTTAGTCCTAAAACTATCCATTATAAATTTGAAAGAACAGTCATTCTTTCAGATTCTTTAAAATCTAATTAAAGCTGAATACTCATTGACACCTGAGATTTTTCAATGTCAAGAATTGTTGAGAACTCTTACTTTAAAGGAGAAACAAATGCTTCTTCAGTGGGTGCCTGATCCATTGTAATCTTTGGGGTAATGAACAAGTGGACTTCTTGCAAAAAGTGGAGCCAGTACAACATCATCCTAATACAGCCATTCCTTACTGGAGGATAAAACTGTTTTTTATAACATATTATTTATTATCCTTTTGGCAGGATATTCAGTTTTTTAAAATTTGGAGGAGGTTAAACCCCCTTTTATTCCCGATAAACTAAGTCGCAAAGCAGTGGCAACCTTTCGCCTATATGCGACACACGATTGCCTTGCCGCGAGATACGATTTCGCCTGTCTGCGAGACACGATGTTGGGCTCTTCGTGGACCTATAGAAGAATCGAGATATTTTGAAACAAGATGGCTCATTAAACAATGATTCTGGTCTTTTTTGTTCTTAGTTCTTGATAGTCGTAGTGTTCTTAGTGCTATTATTTTATGTAACTTTTTGCCTAGCCATTGGAAATAAAAAAAAAAATATTCAGTAAATTTAACTATATATTAAAATATTTGTATATAATTAATTAAATATTATTAATTTGTTATTTTAATTTATTTTTTTATAATCAAATATTTCTTATAAATTTTTACAAAAAATAGTAAACATACATTTAAAAAAATATAAATATTCTTATGTTCAATTATTAATTTTGACAGAATAAATTCATTAACACTCTGCATTGCAATAACTTTCCAGAAATAGTTTAATCAGAACGGAAGGCATACAATATTTACAAATGTAATAAATGTAAAGTAAATTTGAATTGAATTCACTATATTATATTTTAATTTTAACGTTAAATTTGTTTGACATTTTTATTAAAATTTTGCATCCTGAAAATGATCGAGATATTCATTTTAATAATATGTTATTGAGAAAACATCTTTTATATTTAACAAGATCACTTATCTTGAAACAATATCTAAATATCTAAATATATCTAATCTATAAATATCTATATCTAAATATCACTAAACAAACCTTAATGGCTAACTCTGCAAGTACTTTTATGACATTTTTCATGATAGTAAACCAAAACAAAATCTTTCAAACCAAAAAAAAGAATGTAAATTTTCTTTCACTTTTAAAAATAAAAAGTTAACACTTTCCTTGCAAGTTCAATATAAATCCATCTCAATAATTTCTTAGTCAAGATAACTGTTTTACTCTTAAATTCTGTAAAACTTTTATCTTTCTTAATCTCACTTTAAGGTCTTCATCAAATTTTTACACTTAATCCAATTAATTTGTTTGACAGCATTTAAATTTGATAAACATAATTAAATTTTTAAGAAAACGAATTAGTATATACTAAAAGGTTTAAAAATAGTTTGTCCATGGAAAATTAAATTTCCTTTATAGTTAAACTTTTATGGTGTAATCTTCTGTTTTACTTTTATTATTATTTTAAATTTTATTATAACAGAGGAATTTTCTCAATACATAATAATGTCTTCATTTTTTTAGTAATTTACTTACTGCTTCTTGACTGTCAATGTTTACTATAATTTGTTGGACAGACAGAGTTTTTAAAAACAATTTCTTGAGCAGCCTTTGTTCTGTTGTCTTACACCACTTTTGAAAAACCTTCCTTTTAAATGTGTACAAATTGAATAAATGGTTTGGTGGATAAGAAAGTAAGCTTAGAGACTTCCATTGTGATTTAGTGCAGCTCCACTAAAGAATAATTATGCAGTGTTCCTCTTTTAAAAGTTCTTTAAATCGCCTCCAAAGCCATATTTTAAAGAATTAACTTACGCAGCCTTAGAGTATGAAAGAACTGACTCTTGGAAAAAAATAATAATGTATTTACTGCTGAAATTAGGGAGAGCGTTATTTATAATCCATTTTCGAAGTCCATGTTTGAGCCTTTGGTAAAAGAATGCATTTTGTCCAATTAAAACAATTTACTGTAGAGCTATTGAATGTCATTCTATCTTGATTTATTGGTATTTTCGAACACCTATGCTACCTATTATTTGTCTTTGGTGTATTAAGTAAAGCCTGCAAATTATTAATGGCTCTTAACCTCCCATTTTTCACACCTGTGAAAATAATTTTTCGATGGTGAATAGAAGGATTATGTATATATAAAAATCTTTAAAATATATTAAAATTTCTAAGGATTTCCTGTTTCAGTCGAATACGTCTTTTCCATACAAAATTCCTTATAAAATTAAAGATTATTCAAGTTTGTTGTTTTTGAAAATTAAACTGTTTTCTCCTAAAATATTCATAATGAAAGTGGAAATCGAATATTAATCACAACAATGAATTAAAATATAATAAAAGAAGAAATAAGAATATGCTTATAACTTAAATCGAATTATAAATTTGGCATACATGTAATTCTGATGCTATGCAATTATTTGAAGAAATGTGTGTTGTTTATTTTATGTCATATAAGAAAATTGTTTACTATATAATCAGAAAAAATAATGAAACAACTATTCAGTATATAACTGTATAGTTCTGTCCGTTATTAATTTTACAAAGTTATTTAATTTCGTAACACAATTTAGCAATATGTATTACGATTCTAATAAAAGATTCAACAGATATTCCAATTCAATTTCTTTGTAATCATCGATATTTGTGAGATTTGAAGTGAGAAAAATATTTAAAATATATTGCTCAATATTAAAATAATGAGTTAATAAAAAGTGAACTACCTACGAATAATTTCAAACCATATACTTCCTTAAAAAATATTAATTTATAATTATATGATATCAAATTTTTCATTTTAATCCGGTTTATATTGAAAATTAAAGACTAACTTATTAAAATATTAAATTCTAAATCTTTTATTCAATTCCTTCAACTATTCATTGTTAAAAAATCTTTTGGCCAAATTCCTAATAAGTCTTTTTATTAAACTTAAAATAGATTTTTATGAAACAGAAATCAGGTGAAAACAAATTTTAATTAGCAATTAGCAATAAATAAACAATGCCAAAAAAAAACAAACTTCCTTTTTCCTATCCCTTCTACATATACACTGAAGTGACAAAAGTCATGTTATAGCAATATGCAAATTTTCAGATGGCAGTAGCATCGCGTAGAACAGGTATAAATGTGCAGTGCTTTCGCAGAGCTTTCATTTCTGTTCAAGTTATTCATGTGAAGAGGTTTTGACGTGATGATGACCGCACGACGGGAATTAACAGACTTTGAAAGCGGAATGTTAGTTGGAGCTAGACGCATGGGTCATGCCATTTCGGAAATCGTTAGGGAATTCAACATTCCCAGATCCACTGTGTCAAGAGTGTGCCGAGAGTATGACATTTCAGGCATAACATCCCACCATGGACAGCGCAGTGGTCGACCGCCTGCACTTAACGACCGAGACCGGCGACGTCTGCAAAGAGTCGTAAATTCTAACAGACAAGCAACACTGCGTCAAATAACCGCAGAAATCAATGTGGGACGTACAAGGGACTTGTCTGTTTGAACTGTGCGGAGAAATTTGGCTTTCCTGGGCTATTCCAGCAGAAGACCGACTCGAGTGCCTTTACTGACAGAACGACATCGCTTGCAGCGACTCTCGTGGGCACGTGAGCATATCGGTTGGTCCCTAGAGGAATGGAAAACCGTGGCCTGGTCCGATGAGTCACGATTTCAGTTGGTAAGAGCTGATGGTAGGGTTCGAGTGTGGCGCAGACCCCACGAAGCCATGGACCCAAACTGTCAGCAAGGCACTGTTCAAGCTGTTGGTGGCTCCGTAATGGTGTGGGCTGTTTTTCATGGCATGGACTTGGTCTCTGGTGCGACTGGACCGAACATTGACTGGAAATGCTTATGTTCAGCTACTTGGAGATCACTTGCAGCCATTCATGGACTTCATGTACCCAAACAACGATGGGTTTTTTTATGGATGACAATGCGCCATGTCACCGGGCCACAACTGTTCGCGATTGGTTTGAAGAACATTCTGGACAATTCCAACGAATGATCTGGCCACCTAGATCGCCCGACATGAATCCATCGAGCATTTATAGGACATCATCGAGAGGTCTGCTCGTGCCGAAAATCCTGCACCATCAACGCTTTCACAATTATGGACATCTATCGAGACAGCATGGCTCAATATTCCTGCAGAAGACTTCCAACGACTTGTTGAGTCCATGCCACGTCGAGTTGCTGCACTTCGCCGGGCGAAAGGAGGGCCGGCACGATATTAAGAGGTATCCCATGACTTTTGTCACTTCAGTGTATTTAAAAAAACAATAGTTAACAGAGTTGCCTTAAATCAAAGCTCATTTAGTTAATTTGGTGACGCTAATAAGAGAAATAGCTATCTTCATTATTAGCTATTTGATACCATTGGCTTAGAAAATTTAAAACGCATACAAAAATTATATTAAGTAATTTTATTATGTGGTCTTATAAAAAATTTTAAACAAACATCGCTGACTTAATCATAGGAGGACGAACGTATTATTTTATTAACATTAATTATGGTAACATGTAATTTTTAAAAAAATATGTAATTTTTATTAATCAAAAATTTCAGTTATTCTTGCTTTTTTTATTAATTACTTTTTTTTTTTTTTTTTAAGATAGGTTTTTATTAGAATCAATCTATTTGAATTAATTCTTAAAATTATCTAATTATCTATCAATTTCTTTTCTTATTAATCATAAAAGTTGTAATTTATTTGAAAACTTTTTTCCTTTTTTAACACTTTATATTGTTATTATATATATAAGATATGCTAGTTTCTATTTGAATTAAATATTTGAAATATTTAAATATTAAATTTATAGATGACAAAGGATTCATTAAAATTTTAACTATCCTAAATAATCAAATGACGAAAACTTTGACCAAACAGGATCTTCAACAATTATCAATAATTTCTTGAATAGATAGCTTTCTTTTTGCACACAATTTGTCACCAAGATTTATTACCAAAGGAACTCAATTTTCTGGCCTCAACACAATTTCCACACAACACTTAAAATTAATTATTAAAACATATACACATCGTCCGCTACGTCCATTGCATTTCAACACCATTGGATTGATTATGCCGAGCCCTGTTCCAGCAGCGAGTTCTGACATGGTACATGGAGAGAGGTTGTGGTCCATAATAGCCCTTCATAACATGCGGATAGAAGGGCGTAACATTTTTCATGCAGTCACGCCATTTGACAGTTAAATGAACTACTGTCATCAGAGCACGCGGAGAAGATAAAAATATTAGATTCTATAAATGAACGACGACTTCGGCATATTCGAAGGTGAGAAGGTCTTTTAATGTCACTTGTAACAAAAATGACGTTTGTTTCCAATTCGTTTATTTTAAGGAAAAGAAATGTGGATGATGATGAATTGATTTGCTATTCAAAGAAAGTCTCCCACGAAGCATTGGGATATGGAAATTAAGAGTGAATCCATGAAAACATTAATGATTTATTATGATTGATCTTCATTAAGAGTTAGTGTCCGAGGTTAGCTTTAGTCATCTATGTCAGGTCCAATATATTGCATTAAATTAAGATATAATTAATTCGTGCAATTGTCTATTATCAGAAGAATTGAGGTTGACGACTACTTCGTGCCATGCAATTAATATTAGACTTTTATGTTAAGCATGTGTCATTTTAGTTGAAATGTAAAAACCATATTTTTATGTTTTAATTTATCGAATGCTGTAATGAAAAAGAAAATGGAAGTTTTTTTTCTGTTTTTATTGGGAAATAGTGCAGTTGAAGTATATTGAATTCTTGAGATGTTTACCAAAAACATGCGCCAGCTGAAAGAACTTGTTAAGAATGATTTTAACCAAAGAAGACTAGGACAGACTAAGACAGAACAATTTAATTTATTGACCAAAGACAGTAATTCTGTTATAAAAGTCAAGATGACATTGATCCAGTCAAAAGAAAACTCATGAGCTACAATAACCTGGTGAAACACTTGCTGGTGCAAATTAAGGTCTAATGTCACTTTATAAAAGGACGTTTGTTTCCCGTTCGTTTATTTAAGGAAAAGAAATGTGGATGAATAAATTGATTAGCTATTCAAAAGAAAGACTTCCAAACATTACGATATGGAAATTGAGAGTGAATTCATGAAAATGTTGATGATTTATTATGATTGATCTTAATTAAGAGTTAGTGTCGAGGTTGCGTTATTCATCTATGTCATGTCAATATATTGCATTAAATTAAGATATAAATTTAATTCGTGCAGTTTTCTATAATTGTCTATTTTGAATTAAAGAACAACTACTTCATATCATGCATTTGTTATTAGACTTTTTATGTTAAGCATGTGTCATTTAAGCTGATATGTAAAAAGCATTTTTTTTAGCATTTAACATATCGAATGTTGTAATGAAAAAGAAAAAGGAAAATTTTTTTTATGTTTTATTGGCAAACAGTGCAGTTGAATTCTTGAGAAGTTTATCAAAAACATGCACCAGCTGAAAGAACTTGTTAAGAATGACTTTAACCAAAGATAGACTAAGACAGTCTTAGACAGACAAAGAAAGACTTGACCAAAAGATTTTGGTAATTTTGATATAAAAACCAAAAGCCCATTGGTCTGTCAAATAAAAATAATAACCTGCTAAAACCTGGTAAACAATTTCTGATGTAAAATTATTGACTGAAATTGATCATTTAAGATGAGCATTGAAAGAAAAAAATCATAATATGAACGGCACAAAGTCATTTTAACATAGCAATATTCGTCCACATGTTGAAACGCATTTTAAATGTAAATAAATATTAATGCACTATTAAGCATTATTATATTATTACTATATAATGTATTATTATAATAATTATATAATGTAAATTTTCAACTGTAACTGATGCATTTAAGACGAACATTGAAAGAAAAAAAATGAAAATACGAACGACACAACAAAGTCATTTTAACATAGCAATACTCTTCCACAAGTCGAGAAACATTTAAAATGTAAATTACTATATAATGAATTATGATGTAATTATATTATTACTATATAATGTATAATGTATTATTATAATGCTTATATAATGTAAATTTTCGACTGTAACTTACTCATTTAAGACGAGCATTGAAAAAAAATTAGAATTCGAAAGACGACACAACAAAGCCATTTTAACATAGAAATGCTTATCCACATGAAACATATAAAAACTATGTGACAGATTTATTATCGAGGCCCAGGCCTAGGACTGTAAATGTTTAGAAGCGCCAAACTTTTCGAGCGCAAAAATTTGAAATCAATTTTGTTTTTATCAACTGTAAGACCGAATTTTAATGTCTCCTTTCTTGCTTTTTGACAGACTCAAGATGTCAATATTTAAAGGGTAGAATTATTTTTAAAATAATTAATCGTGTAAAAGTAGTAAAATTTAAAATATCTAACAAATAGGTACTAAAAAAATTCGTTAAGTATAGCATTTATCTATTGACGTTAGATTTTTCATACATTTTTCTTAAAAAATCTAAATGTAGCTTTTATTTGCTCGTCATATTACCAATATATATATATATATTTATATATATATGCGCCATTATATATAATAATAATATATTTATATATTATATATATATAATATTTCAAATTAACTCTTGAGCCTAGGGCGCCATCGGACCTAGATCCGTCACTGTTTGGAAATGCTACGACGGAAAGTCTTGCATAACCCGCTCTATTCCACAAACATTCTCACTTATGATTTGATTTATTTCGATCGATAACAGATGGCTTGTCTGTAGCACGACAGGCCTTCTTTTAAGGAAGTCCAAAATTAGCTTGATTCCATAGATAGCCTCAAAATACGAGTCATATTTTCGATGTTGAATTCGTCTTTTAACGATGAGAAAAATAACGGTCTATGACAATCTATGATTGATGTATTAATGTTTTAATGAAATAAATGTCTTTCTTGAAGGGGAAAAAAAGTATGAATTAAACCTAATGTCTAATATTTATTATTTTTAATTTCATATTTCAAGATAGTAAGTGTACACCTAAAAATATGTAATGTATTATTATGAAGTGTCGAAATATTAATCGATACCACGTTGAATATTTCTATTATAATTACCATCATTTAAATAATGCAAGTACTGCAATTTCTTGTGCTCAGTTCCCTCAGGTTTTGGTTTCTTGTCCCGGAGGGATCATGGATGTTTGCAGTGGTTCGGAATCCACTTTAAACCTTAGATGCCTGTCTAATATGACTACTACTACACCACACCACATCGCTGTGCCTAGAGCTGAGTTGCTCCTTTAGAATTTGGAAATTATATGGGTGAAAAAACCGATTGGGTTCCGTGACGCTCTACAGTCATATCAGACAAGCTTAAAGTGGATTCCGAACCAATACAAAAATCTATGGTACCACCCGACTCGAACCGAAACATGTGGTACCGAGCGCCTGAGCGCTAGTCACTGTGCCATTAAGCCCCGATGGGTGTTATAAAACTGTAGAGAGTTGGGGAATAGGTCCCCCTATCACGTAAAAGAAAAACATCTCCTGTCTCGAAATATCCCAGTAGGCAGACGGTCTTGGCGCACAATGGGCTGTTGCGCCAAGGAAGAAGACCAAAAGATTAGAAGTACTGCAATAAAAGTGTGTGGTAACAGAAATGAAGTGCGGAATGTTTTGAAATTTGATAATGATCGCCATTGACGATAATTCATCTCCATTGATTTGAATAATAATCGTTCCACATTCATGATAACTGATCTCCATTGATTTGAATAACAATTGATCTCCATTGATTTGAATATCTCCACAATTGATCTCCATTGATTGATATTCATTGATTTGAATTAATGATTTATATTGAGTTAATGCATTGTACATTTTCATCATATTTTAATAGTTTGTATTATTTCTTAGTGTCATCTTAAAAGATGATTATTAGTAAAAATTTCATCTTCTATTATTTTCTCTTTTTAAATTTTCTTAAAATTCATTGAATGTTTACAAACAAATAAAGGAAATCAAAATTGAAACAGCTGAACATATCAAATAATAATATTATCATTATTTTTTATTATGTAATGTTTCATGAAAGAAAGTTGTTAAATCATTAGGCCTTTTATTATCATTTTTCTTTATACAACCAGCTTAATGCTACGAATACCATTAGTCGCCATTTTTGTTAAGTAGTCACAAAGTAGAAAAATGCATCAATGGTAGTTTCGCTTATGACATCATATTAGACAAAAATGGTGTTTTAAAAGATTTTAGCAGTAATATAAAAATATGAAAAAACATATTAAGAAAGAATTTATTTTTAAAAAAGTAACTGTAGCAAGCGAAACTAAAAAGGATAAAAACTAAATTTGATTATGCTTTAAAATGATGAAAAATTCCTTAATAATAGTTTTTATTTTTAAAATAATGCCGGCAGACAGATAAATTTGTAGTTTTCTATCGAGAATTATGCATTTTTTTTTTTGTATATTTTGTGATATGAAAAATATTTTAATTTTACTATAACAATTTATGTTAATAAAAGATCTAACCAAAATATATTTTGGATTATTTAGACGAAGTTAAGCAATAGAAAGTTTAATAAATAAGTTTATTAATAAAGAAAGTTTAATAAAAGTTAATAAAAATGAAAATTTAAATAATTTTTTTTCAATAGAAGGTTTACAAAAATATATTTTTAATATAAGAAAATACTTAATTTATAATAATGGAGTAAATCCAAACAATGATTAAAATAGATAATTAAAATCCCAATGCAAATTCTGTCCAATCATTAATTATATTTATTATGGAAATGTAAAAATTTACCATAAATGGGTGCTAATTAAAAATTCTATAAAAGTTTTTCAGAGATTTTAAATATATGCCTTTCTATTCAATTTAAATATTCTTTTATTAATAAAATTCTTTTCAAATATAGTAAAACAAAAACAATAAAAGTAATATAATTAAGCAAAAACAAGCACATTGCAAGCGATAAATTAATTAGTAAATGAAATCAAAATTGCCAGGACGAAATTTATTGAAAATTTAAATTACATTACCATATCAAATGAAATCTTTTAAAATAAAATGAAGAAAAAAAAAAAAGAAGAAATAATGTTAAGTATTTTAATATACAGTTTCAAAACAGCTATTTAATAAATAACACACAAAAATATTTCATTCCATTCATTTTGTTTAAAAATTCGGTTTAAAATCCAATGTTTATTTTAAATCAGTAGTTAAATCTGCAAACAAAAACTAAAAAAAAAATTAGGGTTATTAGTCTCTAAAAAATAAAGTAATCAATTAATTTTCAAGGAGAATATTTCAAAGAGTGTTTATTTCCCCCAAATTTCCATTTCAATACAGGGATGAATGAAAACATGTCTCATTGAAATCATAATGGATCCTTTTTCCAAAAATTAATTTGTTTTCTTAAGACTAATTTCATTATCTTTCATTAATATTTATTAATTTCTTTTAATTTGTGATTTTCTAATAGAAAATGCAAATTACTGTTCGTAAGTTTTATTGAAAGCACCAAATTAATTGGGATTAATTGAAATGAACCTTTGTTTTGTCACTTATTGAGTGTAAGTAAATCCTGTAATTAAATATCATTTCGAATGCTTTTCGAATTATTAAAAAAAGAAGCGTATGTATGTAAGAAAAAAATGTTTGGATTGTTATAGTGAATTTTGTGACAGCAATTGCAGCTTAGTAATTAATTATTCTATAATTTTTTGAAGTTAAATTTTATTATATTGTTACACTTTTATTATTCTGTCTTATAGCAATTTTGATTTTTTTGTAAGATGTATTTTTTTATTTTTATTTAAAATCTTTGTATAAAAGTAATAATATTGAAATATAACTTTTATGGATGATTCTGTTTTTATAGCAATTTTGATTTTTGAATCATAGAATGTGAGAATTGATTTAATTTTCTTAGAAGTAAAATATGCTTTTATACAACTAAAATTTTTGTATATAGACTTGTGTAATAATTTTTTTAAAAATTCTTACATTTTTTGTTTTTTGAAACATTGGAATGATGTTAATGTTTCACAATTAAAAAAGATTTAAAGGCACATTTTCTTATTTTAATTAAAAATTTGTATAATAAATAAAAAATTTGCATTTTGAAATTCTTTTATAATTGTTTTTCAAGAATTCTTTGTTTTATATTGTGGGGCCTGAACGGCCGAGTGCCTAAATCTCTGGCACTCGGAACCACCAGGTTTCAGGTTCGTGGCCGAGCAGGATATTTACAGGGTTCGGATTTCACTTTAAACCGCAGATTCCGGTCTAACATGATCGTAAGCTTTACGGGGCATTGTTACTCCGCTTCCGTGGCTTATCTTCAGCTACACGCATCCCTGGATAGTGCAAAGTGAAGAGGAATGTCCGGTGCAACTTGCCTTAAGGCATCAAAGACAACTTTTTGTTTAATGCAGTGTTTGCCAGCTGCATTAGAACAAAAAAAAATGTTTTTATATTGTTATTAGGAGACAAAATATATGAAAATCTTATAACGTATAATTTAGTGTCTAGAAGCTTAAAAAAAAAAAAAACATTCTATTGTTTTTAAACAAATACACGGTTTTTAATGATATTGTCTCTATAAAGATATATTAAAATATATTAATTTTCAAAATTTTCAAAACATCATCTTATAAGATAAAAAAAAAACATTGATACTTTCTTTTGGACATGTTTATTTTTATTGTTCAATTATTATAAGGGATGAAAAGTTAGGAATATACAGTTTAAATTTATTTACTAGAAGCTAATATTCCTTATAACCCACAATATTACGTTTAAATATTACCTATATCATATTTGATTATACTGTCTATAAATTAAATAAAGCAACGCAGTATGAATAGTGAGAATTTTCAATTACGATAAAAATGTATTCTGTAAGATTTAATTTAGTTATTCGTATTTATCACTGTAAATCTAAAAATGGGGCCTGATGGCTGGTGGCCAGCTCTCTGTCTCTCAGTATCACAGGTTTTCGAGTTCGAGTCCCTGCAGTGTGATGGTTGCTTATAGTGCTTCAGTATCCCTTTTAAACAGTAGGTCCCTGTCCTAATATGATTGCTACTACTACATCCAAACCACATCCCACTGTGCCTATTAGAGCTGAGTTAAACAATACAATTTGGGAATGATATGAGTGAAAAGTCTGCTTCGTCTCACCGACGTGTTCTCTGCCTTTTTTTGAACTGTTTCTTCTAAACATTGTGTTTAGAAGCGGGTAATATCGGATGTTTAGGACAAAGTGGAATACTACTTGCAAGAATTTGGGGAATTTAATGCAGAAATTCATTATTGAAGAAGATATTGGTGTGTATCTACTTGTTTTTTAAAGAGACAAGTTTTTCGTGTATTATTACCTGAGGTAAGTCAGTTTCACAACGTTTGGGACTTTCGCTTTTGAGAAAAGAAATCAGTTACTTCCTAGAACCAGAAGCAAAAATGAAAGATTAAGACTTAAAAAATGACACATAATAGAATTAACATGTGGGCTGAAAGGTTCACAGGCTGACACATAGATGGCGCTACTAGTATTAAATCCATATGATTTTTTTAGTTAGCTCTAACCTTTAACAGGCACGTGTATAGGGTGAAGCTGTTGCACTTTTAGTATGTGAGTTATAGCATTTTAGTGAAGCCCATTTGTTAGTTTGAAAAAAATGGATAAAAAGGAATTTCGTGTGTTAATAAAAGCATTGCTATTGAAGCCAAGGCTTGGCTTGATAAATATTCGTATTACTTTGCAGCAAAAGGAAAAAATCAACCCGTGAAGAAGTGGTTTGCTAAATTTAAACGAGGCGAAATGAGCACTGAGGACATTGATGCACCCACGCAGTGGATGCCCCAAAAAAGAGTCTGTTACCGACAAAAAGAGTCCACAAAAATAATTTCTGATAAACTTAAAGTGAAGTTGAAGTTGAGATAGCTGAGACCTAAAAGATATCAAAAGGAACGTGTTGGATATACCTTGAATAGATATTTGGATATGCGAAAGCTCTGTTCAAAGTGGGTGCCGCGAGAGCTCACGTAGACCAAAAACAACAACGGAGTGTTGATGATTCTAAGCAGTGTTTTGGAGCTATTCAATCATAATACACCACGATATGTGACAATGGATGAAACACTGGCTCCATCATTTCACACCGGGTCAATCACGACAGTCCCAGCCGAGTGGACTGCACGTGTTGAACACTAAAAATGCTTTATAACTCACATACTAATAGTGCAACAGCTGTTAAATTTATACAAAGTGTCTTTTGAAGGTTAGGGCCCCAACTAAACATCATATGGTTTTAATACTAGTAGGCATTTTTTTGTGTCAGCCTATGATCTTTTCAGCCACCTGTTATATTACTAGGTAGAAGTTTGCCATTGACATCTGAAAAATTCTGTCAGTTGTGTGCTACACTTATTAAAACTAAGACAATACCTGGCGAGACTTTCTGGAGTTGCATGAACTTTTTAAGGTTGGATATCAACATTGAAAATAACAACGTTCGATCAATTAAGATATTCGATAATCACTAATCAAATTAAAACGGATTCCGACTGATTTTATAGAATAATATTTGGATGAATGGAACAATGCTGTTTCTCCTGCAGAATTAGTAGAAAGATTTGATTAGTATGAGAGTATAAAATTTCCAGTGAAAATATTTCTCCTCACCCATGAAAGGAAACAATATAAATTTTTCGAAACAACCTCTTCTAAATTTCCGAGAGAAATTTAGCAAGCAATACATGAAAAGAA